>JAJPUD010014636.1:0-40169 GCA_023553655.1 Myrmecobius fasciatus
TAAAGGACCAGTTTTTGTTCTTTCCTTTTCTCTTCCTCCTCCCTTTCCCCTATTCTCACCATACATCCTTCTAAATCTAATTTCCCTATGCAAAAATAAACATAATCAAATTTTGAGACCTACATTTTAGAGATTTAACACAAAAAGTTCTAGTTTCCTAAGTCTGGGATTGCTGAAGTCATTTCTAACGCTAAAATTTTGTTAATTTTAATTTTTGTTAATTTAAAGGACAAAAATTTTTAAAATGACAGGCATAGATAGGAAAGCCCTAGATAGGAAAGTTTGTACAGAGACTGGGAGAGAAAGCAGCTGTGAAGTCTTTCTTAGGATGAACAAATGCTAAAGTGACTTTTGAATCTCTTCCAGTCACACCAAAGGGATCTTGAATTTAACCTTGAACTTTTGAGCCTATTGGATTTTTTCCCCCGGTTTTATCTCAATTATTTTAATCCTAATCTCTAATGTGGGATGGATCAACTGTGCCGAACGTAGTTACCTTAATACGTTATTTAGCCTTTCTTAAACTGTTAACTGGTGATGTTTTTTTTGCACCTCATGGTGATGTTCCATGATAGTGTAGCATTACATTTCAACTCATCAAATGCATTCTGCTCTTGGATCACAAAGGATCAATAAATAAAGTGCAGTTATCAGATTAAAGGAGTTTGCCTGGGGGTGACACTACTATTTGTTTGAAAAGCTAATGGATTCTGGGTATCCCAACCCCCTCTCTCTTCTTCATTCCATTCTTTCTTATTCTAAAGTTTTTCTGCTTGTTTTACCTACAAAGCAGAAAAAAAAAATTTGCTTTTTGCATCCTATTTGATGGAAAGCTAACATTTAAGTGTGCTTTGGGGTTGTTGTTAAATGACATCTCATAAAATTATGTTCTATCATCCAATTATGTTCTGCTGTCCCTATGTTCCATTTTTTAAAATGACAAAATCAATTGCAAGATAATTATGTTTGAAATGCATACTTAAAATTAATAATTATATGATTAAGCTTTCTTTCTCCATTGGTATTGTTAATGAATGATGGGAAAATAATTTTTTTCCTACAAATGATCAATTTTGCTTTTGTTCCCTATTACATTCCTGGATTATTGCAATTGTCTACAAACTGATTTCTATAAGTCAAGTGAAGCTTTATTATGTACTAGAGAGAATTGGGGACTTTTATAAGTGGCATTTAACTCTTAGCATCTATATTGTAATCATTTTGCCAAGTAGTCATTCATTCAACAATCTTTTATTAAGCAAGACACTACAATCAATCTTTGACCTGAAGGAGCTTATAGCCTATTTATCCATCCTACATTACTGCCAAATTAATCTTCTTAAAGCATTATTATCATCAGGTCATTTTCCTGCTCAGAAATTTCCAATATGAACTATTGTCTATGAAATTCAAACTCCTTTGAATGTAAACTATTGTCTATGAAATTCAAACTCCTTTGCAAGATCTTCATGTAGGTAAAATTTTATCACCTCTATGCTCATTATGAATCCTTCCATGTAGCTATATGTTTTCTCACTGTTTCCCAAATATACCAAGTGACTTCCTGCTTCTGGGCCTTTACTGAATCTTGCCTGGAATGCCACCCTTTCCCTGCCCAATCCTAGCCACTTAATTCAATCTTATTCTCTTTTTAGAGCTCAGTTTGTTTCAATTCCCTCTAGAAATCTCCAAACTGAATCATGGGGCTTAGAGCTAAAACTTTTTTATTTGACTGATAAGAAAACTAGAGAGGACAAACTATATAAGTTGTAGTAAGGTAAAACCAGAATGTAAATTCAGGTTCTGACATCAAATGTAGTATTCTTTCCACCAGAACACACTGACTCCACAGATTGATATTTATTTCTGATAAGAACATCATCCTACTTTCAAGCTTCAGACCTCAAATCTTGCAGTCACCTCCTACTTTGTGCTCACATAGTCTCTCTTCTTTTTTTTCCAGTCTTTTATCACCTCTCCCCTGTACTTTTGCAGTGGCCTCCTGAATGTTCTTACTATCTCCAAATTCTTCTTTGTCCAATATATCTCCTAATATCTTTCAAATTGATATTCCTAAAACACAAGTCTGACCATACCATACTGAAAAGCCCTTAGTAGCTCTTGATTGCCTCTAGAATAGGATGCTTGACATTCACAATCCTTTACACTGTATATCCTTTCTACCTTCTCAGTCCTGTCTTATATAACTTCCCTTTTCTCAATATCTGTTCTAGTCAGACTGGCCTTTCATTTGTTTCCAATACACACCATCCCAGCTCTCTGACTCCTTACTTCCATGGCCATGTCTTGAGTGTTGTGCATGAAATCCCTCCTTACTTTTTTCTCATAGGATAATTATGTTCCATCAAAGCCCATGTCTTCTTTGTGAATTTTTTCTAATATTTCTACTCATTAGCACTCTCTATCTCCTAAAATTACTTTGTATTATTTTCCTATACTTTATGTTTACTTATTTCTGTTCATATTTTATCCTTCCTTCTCCTGCCCTCCCTCCACCCCTCTTTCCCCCAGGGAGTATGTAAACTCCTTGAGGACAGGGACTATTTTGCTTTTGCCTTAATACTCCCAGGGCCCAGCATAAGGCATTGCCCATTCATGGTAGATGTTAATATTTGTTAAAATGGATTGAATTTTTAGTGTAGATACAGATTTCCACACAGTATCATTACTTAGAGAGAGTCATTTTTATAACTGATTGTAGGACTTTGTGAAGACTCAAAGAAGAAATGGCATAGTGGAAAGGAAAGAGTACTAGACTTGGAACCAATAAAAACTGAATTAGATTCTTGTATGGGCAGATCACTTAATCTCTCTCAGACTTATGTTCTTCATCTATAAAATGAGGATAATGGTATTACCTACCTCTCAAAGTTGTTATGTGGATACAATGAGAAAATATATGTAAAGTGGTTTGCAAACCTTAAGGTACTATATAAATGTTAGTTATTATTATCATCATCAGAAATTAATTAAAGAAGGGCTCCACGTTAGTTACTTGCCTAGTCCTTTTAGGATTTTCTTTTCCCGTTTTTGTTCCTTATTGTTGAAAGGCTCCCTGACTGCAGATGTGGGAGCTTCTCCAGCAGCTATTGGTTCTTTTTCACTGTCATCATTTACTTCTTCATATTCCCCTTCCTCATGGTTGAATGGTTCTGTTTTCTCAGACTTCTCCTTATCTCTCACACTGTTTTCTTTCCCCATTAGGCTGGAGGCAGATCCATAGGTCTTTATAATGTCTTCCAGCTGCCGATTGAGCTCTTCAGAAATATCACTTCCCATGTTTTCAAGGGCAGGTGTTTCTTCTTTGTCAGGTACCTGAGACTTGGGCTCTGGATCTTGCTCAGATTGTTTGTCCAGGCCATTCTGATGAGGTAGCAACGAAGTGTTGCTTTCTGCTGAAGGGGGTGGCTGCTGTTCAGCAGACAGCTCTGTGTGCTGATTATTCTCCATGCTTTGGTCCAGTCCCTGGTGTCAAACATAATAAAGTTTAATGTAATTCTCCCAATTGTGCATGAATGAGAGAACACAATGTTGATTTTGAATGGATTTATCACACATATCCAAAACAGATGGCTATCACAGGCCTATTATCTGAGTAAAACTCACATTCATAAATTTCTGTTATTAGAATTGGAGTGGAAAGGATGTTTTTCAAAGTCATTTTTCCTTTTAAAGGCACTCTATAAACACAGGATTTCTACCCTTCCTTCTCTTTCCCCATCCTCCCTTAACTTCTTCCTCCCCCTACTTTGGAGGCAGGGAGTAGAGAGGTAAGTATTATGGAAGCATAATTACAACCTATTTTTCCTATGTTCCCATTGACATTTGACTCAGGATGAATCAGTCTGAGCAGTTTTACTTTATCTAGTATATCTTAGGGTACGGGGGGAGGAGAATAACTCTATAAATAACCCCTAAAATTATATATTTTTCATATTGTATATATTTTATTAATATCACAGTTATAATTGGGGAAGACTTCTCAATTATAATGTTAAACATAAAAAAACAAATTTGGAACTAAAATCCTAATTTATATGAGGCAGCCTTCTGCTTGCCTGTAATTTTAAAATTATCTCTATTTAGAAAGTATAATATTTAGAAATAGAATCATAAAACCTCAGAGTTGAGCATAAATACAAATCAAAATAGCCATCTATGGTGTAGTAGAAAGAGCTTTAGGCAGGTCACCAAACCTAGTCCCAGTTTTAATACTAGCTGTATGTCCTTTGAATAGTCACTAATCAATGCTCTCTGAGCTTCAGTTTCAATATATAAATCAAAGGAGTTGAACCAGGCAATAACAAGAACAATATAAAGTGTGTTTTATCTATAGGAAGCCCTTCCTAAGATTCTTTATGACTCTAAAATTTTATGATATAATTGATCTAACTAGCATGAAAAACAACAAAATAATAATAACAACAATAATGATAGGCTTTGCCATATTTTGTTCCAGCATTAAAGTTGAAAGAAGAGATGAAGCAAAAATTTTTATATGAAAATATTGCAGCTTTGGCTTCTGAAGGGTATGTTAGAGCCAGCTTGTATAGCTTGCCAGAGACAATTGTTAAATTTTAAGTGTGAACATTATACATTGGGGATGTTATTTTGTTTATGTTAATGTTTAATGGGGATGTTAATGATTAATTTATTGTTTTGTTGATTTCTATACATAAGAAAGTGATGGAGAAAATATTAATAATACAGATCAAAGGTAAAATACTTTTCCCCACTAGAACCACTTGTCAAATGTTTACTAGCACATTTGTGTGAATGTAAACATTATAGTCTAATAACTTTCAAACCATAGCAGTGTTCTAAAATATAAAAACAAAAGTTGCAAGGACAACTTTTTTGTTTCAAATGTATCAAATAAATATTACTTCTGATTTTTGGAGGATTTTTTTAGGGGGAGGCAACAGTTCCCTTTTTTCCCTTCCTTGCTCTCCATGTATATACAATTTGGGCAGGAATCTTCAAGTACACAGATGAATATGAAATGAGGGCAAGAAGGAACATTATGAATCAAAATTATAAGATAGGGTAAAATTCAAGATCACAAAAAGTATGGGAGGATGTTTAATATGAAGGAATCTTTGGAGTAAAGGGGTGATATACATTAGTAGAAGTATGGAGATGTGCTTTGAATATACCCGTTCTCAAGAGACAATGAATTTAGGATCAATCAATAAATTTAAGTGTCTAATATACACGAGATACTATACTAAGATTTAGCAGATTTAGACAAAGAGGGGGGCAAAAGACTCCTGCTCTCAAGGAGCTCACTATCTAAATGGGGGAGGCAAAGTGCAAAAAGCATATATAAGCAAGTTATATGCAAAGTAAACAGGAAATAATTAACAGAGGGAAGGCATTAGAATTAAGAGGGATTGGGAAAAGTTTACTTTAAAAGAAGAGATTTTAGTTGGGATTTAAAAGTAAGATGCGCAGCAAGTATCATATGTAATGGGGACAAGCTAGAACCATTCCCAATAAGATCAGGAGGAAAACAAGGCTGCCCACTGTTACAATTACTACTTAATATTATATTAGAAATGTTAATTTTGGGAGTAAGAGAAGAAAAAGAGATTAAAAGAATTAGAGTAGGTAATGAGGAAACCAAATTGTCACTCTGCAGATGACATGATGGTATACTTAGAGAACTCTAGTGACTCAACTAAAAAACTGCTAAAAACAATTCACAACTTTAGCAAAGTTGCAGGATACAAAATAAATCCACATAAATCAGCAGTATTTTTATATATTACCAACAAAGTTCAGCAGCAAGAGATACAAAAAGAAATTCCATTCAAAATAACTGTTGATAGTATAAAATATTTGAGAATCTTTCTGCCGAGGGAAAGTTAGAAACTATACAAACAAAACAACAAAACACTTTCCACACTAATAAAGTCAAACCTAATGGGAAAATATCAAGTGCTCATGGGTAGGCCTAGCGAATATAATAAAAATGACAATGCTACTTAAATTAATCTACTTATTTACTGCCATACCAATCAAACTCCCAAGAAATTTTTTTACAGATCTAGAAAAAATAGTAGTAAAGTTCATCTGGAAGAGCAAAAGATAAAGAATTTCAAGGGAAAGGTGCTCCAAATCACTATTGATCAGAGAAATGCAAATTAAGACAACTCTGAGATACCACTACACACCTGTCAGATTGGCTAAGAGGACAGAAAATGATAATGACGAACGTTGGAGGGGATGTGGGACAACTGGGACATTGATACATTGTTGGTGGAACTGTGAACGGATCCAACCATTCTGGAGAGCAATCTGGAACTATGCTCAAAAAGTTATCAAACTGTGCATACCTTTTGACCCAGCAGTGTTTCTATTGGGCTTATATCCCAAAGAGATCTTAAAGGAGGGAAAGTGACCAACATGTGCAAGAATATTTGTGGCAGCCCTTTTTGTAGTGGCTAGAAACTGGAAACTGAATGGATGCCCATCAATTGGAGAGTGGCTGAATAAATTATAGTATATGAATGTTATGGAATATTATTGTTCTGTAAGAAACGACCAGCAGGATGATTTCAGAGAAGCCTGGAGAGACTTGCATGAACTGATGCTGAGTGAAATCAGCAGAACCAGGAGATTATATACACAACAAGACTATATGATGATCAATTCCTATGACATGAATCTCTTCAACAATGAGATGATTCAAACCAGTTCTAGTTGTTCAGTGATGAAGAAAGCCATATACACCCAGAGAGAGGGATATGAATGTGGACCACAACATAGCATTTTCATGCTCTCTTTTGATATTTGCTTGCATTATGTTTCCCTTCTCAGATTTTTTTCTTGTAGATCTGATTTTTCTTGTACAGCAAGATAAGTGTATAAATATGTATACACATATTCGATTTGTCAAGTATTTTAACATAATTAACATGTATTAGACTTCCTGCTCTCTAGGGGAAGGGTTGGGGGGGGAGGAGGGAAAAATTTGTAACAGAAAGCTTTGCAAGGGTCAATGATGAAAAATTACCCATACATATGTTTTGCAAATAAAAGCTTTAATAAAAAAAATCTTTTTAATAAAATTAAATTTTTAAAAATTTTTAAAAAAATAAAAAAGAGGTTAAAAAAAGTTTTGGTTAGGTCTAGAGGTAAGGAATATTGTGTATAATGTCAGATGATTTTCAACAAATTTATTGGTTTTGTTCATTTTCTCTCTTCTTTTTTTATTTTTTCAATTCTGTCTTTAAGAATGAGTTTCTGTGGCAGAAGTGGGGGAGAGAAAAGAGAGGAGAGTAATAGGGGGAAATCTAGGCAATATGAAAATAAATTTTTATATATTGTATATAAATTTATGTATACAAAAGATATAAATTTTTATATGTACATGTAATATGTGTGCATGTGTACATATGTATACATACACACACATACACATATATATTTAAACAAAGGAAAAGGTCATACCAGATGTTCTTTATTTTCTTTTTTAAAACATGGTTACTAAATTGATAGATGACAGTAATGTTTTTAATATAGTTTGCCTTTTAGCAAAACATTTGATAATACATTATTAATAATATTTGGTATACTATTAATATTAATAATATATTACTCTTATGAAGAAGATGGAGAGATGTAGACTATGTAATAATGCAATTATATGGACTTAGAATTGGTTGAATGCTAGACTCAAAGTGTGGTCATTAATGGTTCAATAACAAAATGGTAGTTCTTTAGTAGTATACCTTGGAATATGTTTTTTGTCTTGTGTGGTTTGACATTTTTATTAATGATTTGGATAAAGGCCTAGATGGAATGGTTATCAATTTGCACATGATAAAATCTGGGATGGATGGCTAACATATCGGTTAACAAAGTCAAAGCTAATTACAGGCTAGAACACTGGTCTGAGTCCATTAAGATAAAATATAATGGGGTTAAATGTGAAGTCTTACATTTGGGCTCAGAAAAGCAATTTCACAAGCATAAAATGGGAGTGACATGGTCACAGGCCAATGTTTAACAATAGTTTAATGTTTAACAACTACCTCTCTGTGAAATAAAAAAGTACACATGATGCACTTTTAAATTTAATCAGCATTAATAACATTTTCTCCATTTCTTCTTTAATTCTAGACAATGAACAAAACCCATAAATCAAGTCCTGATTTGTAGTATTTGCTGACTTCTGAGATGTAATGCTCATAGTGAGAATTTAACAATAATATGGACTAGTTCAAGTAGGTTCTCATGTGCCTTTGCATGGAAAAATATCAGTCTGAAAAAGAGCTGGATAAAACAATAAATTGTTTTAGTGTACTACAAGCTTGAACTGGATGCTCCATAGATATCTTGTGTATGGATATGCAATGTGTATAAAACCAGACTCATCATCCTTCCCCTTCAACCTTCTCCCTTTCCTATTACCATGGAAGCCACCACTATCTTTCAATCTCCTAGGCTCAAAACCAAGGTCATTCTTAACTTTCTGTCTCTTTCTGTCTCTATCTCCCTTCTTCTCCCATCCCATATCTAATCCATGTTGAAGTTCTTTCACTTCTACCTTTGTAACATTCCTCTTTAATACTGCCATTTCCCTACTAAAGGATATTATCACCTCACTCCAGGATTATTAAGAAAAAAAAAGTGTCTATTTGATCCAGTCCATTCTCCATTCAGCAGCCAAATTAATGCTTAAAGTTCAAGACTGACCATTTCATTTGCTCTTCAATAAACTATAATGTCTCTTTATCCTCTCCAGGTGATCCTCTATTTGGTATTCAAAGCTCTTCCTAATCTGTCTCCTTGTCTCCTCATCCCTTTACAATCTTCTTATACCTTCTATCCTATCATGCATTCTGCTCTTCAGTAATAGTGCCCTCCTTGTAACTTGAACAAAATACTTCACCTCCTGATTGCATTTTCACAGGCAGAATTCTCTCCCTTAGTCTTAGTCTCAATTAAAGTCTCAATTTTGCTTCCTTCAAATCTCAATTAAAGTCTGATCTACAAGAGGCCTTTCCAGATTCTTCTTAATGCTACTGCATTTCTTCTGTTGATATCCAGTTTATCCTGTATATAGCTTATTGTATATACCTGTTTGAATTTTATCTCCATGGACTGTGAGAATTTGGAGAGTAGGGACTGTTTTTTTTGTTTGTTTTCTGTTTTTGTTTTTCTTTTGAGTTCCCAACAATAATCACAGTGCTTAACATATAATAGACCCTTAAAAATATGTTTGTTGACTTCAAAGGCCAACTAGACCAACTGATATCTGAACAAGGAAGATCTCTATAAAATATCCCATGGTCATCAAGACCTTTCTTGAAGATTTCAAGTGAGTGATTTCACTCCCTCCCAAGGTACCCCAATTGATCCTGAATTCCTGTAGCCTACCTGTCTGATCAGGTCACAGTTTATTTTGGGATCTAGAGAAAGATATGACCCTCCTTTATTCTATAGATGAAGGAAATTATCTCCATAGGGATAAAGTGACTTTAATCTAGGATCTCAAAGGTAAATGAACAATAGAGCTGCAATTTTATCACAAGTTATCTGACTTCATATCTGGGTCTCTTTCATATATACCATTATTCCTCCCCTTCAGATGGCTTAATTAAAGTTACAAGATAGTCTCAGAATAGTACAGAAGACATGGACCACTCATATGCAAGGAAGGTCCATTGCCGAATTACAGTGTGGATCATAGTTGCAGCATTGATTCTTAGATAATAAAAATACATTTCTGCACTGAACAGCCTTTACAAAATCCTATTATAATGACTCATTGTGATGTGGAAATGATTCTGGTTTCTGAAATCTATGCCAGTAGAACTCACATTGTGGCAAGTTCAACCAGGCCAGAAAAGCTTGAAGTGCAAACTTGGCAATGGATGGAGCCTTCTTTTAGAGAGAGCTATCCAACCTAGGTATGGAGAGGTATAAAACCAGTAAATAGACTGGTCACTTGATGATTCATTCTTTGGCCATGGCAACCTATGAAACAAAGAAAAAACAAAGTACCCTTGGGCTGGAGGCTTCTTCTGCTTTTGCACAGATGATGGTAAAGTGGTGGAAAAAACTAAGAATCACATCATTTTACATTAAAGTTTTATTTACATCTTTAACTTAGCTGTTGATATGCTAAATGTGAGATCTTTTTCCACTGACTAAGTGGCCATGCATTAATACCAATCCTGATATTCTTACTATAAATACAATCAAACAAAGAAGGGAATTTCAGCCAATAGAAGGCTAGTTCATAGGTTCTCTTTGAAGAATCAAATAAAAAAGTTAGTGAAATTGTTTTTATTGAGAACTAAGGACAACAAGAAACATAATTTTAGGAAACATTTTTTTCAACTTGTATTACAGAAAAGTTAACTAAAATCAAGAAAATAATTTCAGCTTATGTACTTATGCAGAAGATGACGATATAGGGAAATTCTATGAAAAATTTGATGAAGACCTTTTAACTTAAATCTACATACTTTGATGAGGAAATGGGACATAGTATATAGAGAACTATTTTGTAGATCAGAAGATTTGCTTTTAAAATCCACTAGTTCTGGGATCCTGGGCAAGTTACTTAAATTCTTACTGAATATAGGTAACCCTCTAAGACTATAAGTTGCAAAAGGGGTGCTGATTTGCATTGATAGGAGTTTCCTCTTTGGGAATTCCATACACCAATATAGACAGATATAGTCAAACAAACAAATATATTTTAATGCTTAGTAACCTCAGTGCAAATATGAGACTAAATAAGGAGAATGAAAAACATATTATAGGATATGGAGCAGGTACATGTATAAGAAAAGCCCAAAATTTTTTTGCTACACAAAATTTTATGCCTATTGTGAATACTGTCTTTTCGAAAATTTTTGGAATGTCCTAGACATGGTGAATATGTAATAACATCACAAAAAATGAAATTTACTGTATGATAATAGAAAGAAATGACTTATTATTGGTATAGAATTAATTTTTTAAAAAAGACTGGATATCCCTCTTTTACTCAGACTGAAAACACAGTAGGTATTCATAAGCTTGTTTGGCACAAAAGCTTTAACTTATTTTTTTTTTGTGATCTGGGTCCATTTGCTCTTCTTTAGAAAGTCTGGTGGCCCTCTGTTTCTTGGGGAATCACCATATTTTTGTCAGACCTAGTAAGGACACTTGACTAGCTTTACCTTTTAGAACTCTTGAGCCCAAGTAATTTGCCAACCTCAGCTTCCCAAGCAGCAGAGATCATTATATACATATTGCGCTAGCTATAGGATTCTTCTTTTAAGACACTGACTGTTTATAGTCAGAACACTTATTTGTTAGAGCAAAATTAAAATTAATACAGATATAGAAAGAATAAAAATGAGAAAAAGATGTCATATGCAATTAAAACCATAAAAATTCAACCTATTTACTCAAGATATTGATCATAAAAATGGAATATGATTGGAAGAAATTATATTGTAAGTTTCTTGAGGGCAGAGATCATTTTTTTCCTCTTTATATCTTCAGCACTTAGCACAGTGTCTGGCATATAGTATGCACTTCATAAATATTTAATTGCTTGAAAGGATATAGATTGATTGCAATAATTTAGCACTGATATTTAACCCATATAGATCAACTTATAACATGAAGATCAAAAGTGCCTAAAAAACATCTTAGTCAGAAACACTTGACTTTACTACAAGTGGAGATCAATGGCATTCATAAGTAACACCTTTTTAGGATACAAATTTATTGATAAGATCTTACATAACAGGATAATATAAAATGATGAACAGTATCATCTCTTAACACAGAAAAAGTCAGTGGAGGTATAAAGCTATTTTAAAGAAACCTCATGGGAGACACAGTTAAACAAAACCCTTCCAAAAGAGGAAATTGGATGGAGGACAACTAATATTTTACAAAATGGAAAAGATCTGCAAAGATTTGTATATTGTGAATAGAACTTTTTTTCATCACTTAAGATAATAGAGTCATCACATCTGGACTCTTAATATCACAACCTTGAATATGTTTATGAAGGAGATAGAAATAGTATTAAAGAGAACAAAGACAGTATATGTGGAGAAGATCTCTGTTGGAGGGGGCAAAATTATGGGAACATGTTTGAGTCACAAAGTATCTGAGGGAGAAGAAAGTATCAAAGGTAAGGGGGAAAAAACCTCCAAACTTATCAATGCCCCACCACTAACCAAAGTGAGCAAGAGAATATCAACAACTGTGAGCTATGTAGTTACTTCCCCATTCCTATAAAAATTTTGGGAGAATCATCTGCAAGGGCATTCTTAATGAAGCAGAGAACAAGAAAGCTATTATAAAAAATATTCAAGAGTAGGACACATCTACAGTAATAATAAACATCAGCTGAGGCATAAAACAATGAATTGTTCATTCTCTAAGAGTAGTCACCCCTGTAATGGCAGAGACTGAACAGAGTTCTAGGAAAAGGGATTCTCTGTGAATAATATGATCTTTCAGACACTTCTTTTTTGCAGATGATATTGTGATGATTTTATCAAGTCTCATAATATTGCAGACACTCCTGGAAGGAATCTGTAATCATGCAAAAGAGTTTGGCCTATTATTATCAGTGCAGGAAAGGAGAAGTGAAAGAATAAAGTTTATTGCACAGATTTTGACATGCATTTGGATGAATACCTTGTAGTTTATCCAACTGTGTTTATGTATGTGTTCATGCATGTATTTAGAGAAAAAATAAAAGTTAGAGAGACACAGTGACATCCACACAGAGACAGACAGAGAGAGAGAAAAACAGAGAGACAGAGACAGAGAGAAAGACAGAAAGACAGAGAGAAAGAGAGAGCTCTTTTACTGACTTCAAGCTTCTCATGAAAATAAAGCTTCATTTTTGCAAGATTAACATTTTACTGATTATAGCAGTAAGATATGGAACATCATTACCTACAAAATTCTAAAGATGTGACTGATATAAAGAGCCATGAAATATCACATGATGACTATGAGTAGACTACATCATTTTCCAACAATAGGAAACTCTGAAAAAGAACAGGAGTGAAGGAAGTCATGAAGGAATTGTATAATAGGAAGAGAAGATAAGTTGGTCACTTAACAAGATTAAGATATGACAAGTGGACAGCCAAAACATTCCATGGTTATCTTATAATGTTGGGAGAAAGTAGGAATGGCATCCATCATCCTGGATGGATCCCTTGTAGTAAACTTGAAGAATACTGATAGAGTCATACTTGAATTGAGAAGGCATTAATAGATCAAAATTTTCATTACTGGTGGGAACTTTCAAATGATGACACCACTCATTCATTTGAATTTTTGAGCATGACATATTTAGATGGAAAAATCATAGAAGTCATCTATTAGTCTCTCTGTGTGTGTCTGTATCTCTCTCTGTACCTACCTCTGTCTGTCTCTGTCTTTAAATATATATGTCACACATACACATACATACACACTCATCTTGGATAATCAGTACAAATATACAAGAAGTTGAGATGAGAATTAAACAGGAGAATGGGCTTCTTTAGGAAATTGATGATGCTCCCTTAAGTATCCCAAAACTTTCCCCAGAAACTTAGCACTATTTTTTCAATACCAATATTCTACCCAACTTACTTGGTGGCAAGCCATAAAATATAGTTTCTGAAGAATTAAAAAATGAGTACTACTCAAAGAACAATGGAGAGACACATGGATATGTAAGTATGTATATATGCATGTGCATTTTGTATTTGTATGTATGTACATCTGTAGTGGACATAAAGAGCTACAAAGAAAAACTGGAGTAAAGGATGATGAAAAATACATGATAGAACATATAAAAGAAGAGAGATGTACTGGTTATGTGGTGAAATCAAGAGATAAATGGTACTCAGTGCACTTCACTGGTATTCTTATGATATGATAAGAAAGTGAAGGTCTTTAGCATAATGGGAGCAGTCCACTAATGGCAAACTTTTGGGGAGAATACTGAATGAGCAGCCATAGATGATTTGTCATTTGCATCATTGGAAGGAATATCCATATTGATGGATACATTTGAGTGAATATCAAGTGAGATGATTAATTCTGTGATACTAATAGGTGCATTAAATATTTTTCTAAAGAACTTGTTTTACTACAAAGAACAAGAATTACTCATTGTGCTCTTTTGGAAACAAATTTCAATTCTCAAGTAAATTTTAGAAACCAAGATATTGTTGTTTTATATTCTATCTAACAAACTATAAACCTGAGAGCACAGTGATTTAAAGGTGAAAAATTCTGAATTTGCAGTCAAGAGTGACTCAAGTTGGATTCCTGACAGAGATCCAAGTCCTGGCTTTCTGCCTCTGATATTTACTTAATGCGTGACCATAGTAAAGTCATTTAACTTCTCTGAATTTCAGTTTTTGAACCTACAAAAAATAAATTAATAGCAACTTATAATAATATTTGTAATGATTATGAATAATAATAGTATTGACTTTATAAGGTTCAAATGATATAAAAGAACTTTACAACTAATAAAACTTTATATAAATATTGGCTGAAATTATTTGAATCACTGGACAAAGATCAGTCCTAGTAAACCTTGGAATATATGATTTTCTCAGCCTGTGTCCTATCAAGTATTACAGAATAAATAATGCTAGCACCTGTTATATATACTTTATTAAACTGTAGTAACTTTAACCTAATCCAGCATTTAGGCCCCTGTTGACATCAGTTCTGTTAATACTGAGTGATTCATTTATCAGTTGAATATTTAACAATAAAGTTGTTTACCTTACAAAAGAGGCATTTTGGGCTCCTAGTGTTTTGCTATGTTGAGTAGAATAATGTAAGTACTATATGAGATAGACATAGGATCTGTTACCCTTCCTCTTACCAGTGTATTCAATGCCAGGATCTTAACAAGAAACAGAAAATGTTCTTCAGTGTAGACAGGTCCTTCTCTCCTCCCCACTCTAAGGCAAAGAATTTAATACAGCAACCTGCCAGCATCAGTTGAATACTGACAAAAAGTAAATTCTCCAATCTTTACACCATTTCTGTCTAGCCAATCTTCTCTCAATCAATTGTGTAAAGCACTTCTTTACCTTCTTAATGAGAGGAATTTTAAATTTGACCTCCATAGGGTACACATGTCCATCTATATATAGCTTCTGCCTCTCCCCACACCACCAAGCAGAAAGACACATGGCACCCTTTGTCCAGCCAGAAGTTATTTTAAGCTCTTCTAAAAGGAGGTTTGGCATTTAGTTAACACTTCATCCTTCAAAACCTTGGAAGGAGAACATTATTTTTAAAAATTAAATTCAAGATGGGAAGAATTAACGAGTTAAAATATGTATATTAAAATGGTTAGATAACACATTTATGTACATATCTGTGTACTTTAAAGAGGTCCTCTTTGGTTGAAATCAGATCCATATTTACTCAGGTTCTACAAATAATAATTATAAATATTACCTTGAGTTTGAGCCAATGAAATTTGTATATGAATTTGCTCTGTACTTTTCAGGTGTAAAGATTGCTCTAATTCCATATAGTAAATCTATTATAAGCCCTTTGGATTTTCACATTATAGTTGCTTTTAAATAGGAATAATGTCACTGAACACCCAGGAACCCTCATTTCCTAAGAGTAGTTTGGCAATGGCAGGAAGAAGTCTAATTTAGGAAAATTTCTGTGTTCCTTTTTTATTGTCCTTTTCTTAGCAAATATTGATCTAATTAATTGCTGGTGGCAAAAAAAAAAGTAGTATTACAAAACTTTCTCTTGTATAAACTCTATTATTTTGACTTTTTTTTTCTTTCTTCTAACTAAAAATTGTTTTCTGCCACTTTTGTCAGAAGGTTATAGGACCCTCTGTACCTCAGTGAGACACTTATTATTAAGCATAAATAAAAAACAATGGAAAGGTCTTCAGTAATTCACGGTCAATCTCCAAGTTGAACTGTTTGGGTGGTGCACACCTCCCCCCAACCCCAACCTCACATCTTTTCAAGTTGCTTGAAAAAGTGTTTGTTGAACTTACCAGTAGGCGAGGAACAAAGCAAAGAGAGGAAGAGAGGGCCAGAGGAAGAAGGTGGTTAAAAAACAAAACCAAACCCCCACAGTACCATCAACAGATCAGAGCAGGAACCAAAGCAGGGCACTCACCCCTGTTCCTGCTGGAGAGAGAGAGAGGGAAAGAGAGAGACACATGGAAACACACACACACACACACACACACACACACACACACACACACACACACACGCAAGGAGAGAGGAGGGTGGGGCAAACCCAGGGACTGAAGCCTGGATGACAAAAATAACAAGGGATAAGATCTATGCAAAATTTAAGCGTGGTACCCCCTGGAGGGGAGGGAGGGTGGCTCAGAGATAATTGGCAGCTTCTGGGGTTTAACAGTTTCTTCCACTCTCTATTTTTTTTTTCCTAAGAAAATTGAAGACAATCACTGCAGTGAAAACTAGAAATATTGACGGCTCTTCTGGGTTAGTTAATATTTTCATCCTAGAAGGCTTTTCATGTGGGTGTTCAGGGTTTCTCAGTTCTTGATATGTTTCTGCTGTGATTTGTAATTTTTCTTCCTTTCCCTTCCTATGCTAGCTTAATTAATTAGTTTTATTTTGTTTTGGGGTGTATGGTATCAAGCTGCTTACAGAGAAAATGGGTGAGGATGGGAAGAAAAGAGATATTGGTGTGAAAACTTTTTGATGTAATTGGTATCATTTACTTGTAAGCCTTGAAACAACCAAAGCAAAGCAAGCAAACAAAACGTGGAATAGCAAAGTTTCTTGTCCTGATGTGTAATTTTATCTATTGTGTATTTTCTCCATGATGGGCTAAACTCTTTCTCTTATTACTGGTATTTTAATATGCCCTCAGAGAAAATATCTGTAGTGGTAGTAATTGAAGATATTGCTAATATTTTGACAGTAAGGTAAGGTGTCACTGAGTTCCAATTTTACAACTTTCCTTCATGATTTTGCAATAGTAAGTAAAAAAGGATGCCAATTTCTAGTGGATCATTGTTGCAACACTGTGCTGAATGACATAGGAAATACTGTGGTGTTCTAAGCATGGAAACATTTTTATTAGGTTTGGAATAGTCTTTATATTGTGAGATTTTTAGGGATTGCTTATGTAATTAATAATTAGTCATTGTAGTATGTGGAAAGGAGCAGTATATGGAGGGAAAATGCTGTTCTTTTTTGGATTTGGAAGATCTGGATTTGGGCTCCAATTCTAATCTATAATTAGTTCTGATTTTAGACAACTTTTAGGAGTCTCCCTTTTCTCCAGTATAACGTGAAGTCAACAATATTTAAACCTAACTGGGTTGTTATGAGGAAAGAGCTTTACTAACACAAATCTGAGTAACTTATTTCTCTAAATTATATCATCTGCAAAAATGTACATGCATTTACTTAGATGATCTCTAGCATTAAAATGTTCAGCAATTGCTGATATAGCTCTCCAATCCATTCTTCACACCTTTGCACAACTGATATTCCAAAGGTGAAGGTCTAAATATGTCACTCCCTTGCTCAAGAAGCTTCCGTGGCTCCATATGTCTCTAGGATAAAAATAAAAATCCTTCTCTTTGGTAGTTAAAGTCCTTCTCAGTCTGATTTCAACCTGTCTTTTGTGACTTACTTATCACTTCTCACACACTCAGCATCCAGCCAAACCAATGCTATACACTATTATATATACGAAATACTATATACGTGAAAGTCTGTCTCCCATTTCTGTGCCTTTGCAAAAACTATCTACATGCTTGAAATGAGCTCTCTTCTCACTCACCTCCCTTTGTTGTTGTTTGGTCACATCTGACTCTTTGTGATCCCATTTTGGAGTTTCTTGGCCCTGATGTTGGAGTGCCTTGTCTTTTCCAGCTCATTTTACATATAGCGAAACTGAGGCAGACTGAGCCAAGTGACTTATCTAAGGTGACCCAGCTACTAAGTATCTGAGGCTGGATTTGAACTCGGGTTTTCCTGACTTCAAGCCCAGAGCTCTAGCCACTGTGCCACCTACTTCCCTCCTGAATCCCTAGCTTTCTTCAAAACAGAACTCAAGTATTATCTACTTGAGTTCTGTTGAGTACTTGAGTACTTACTACAGGAGGGCTTTTCCTTTTCTCCCCAGTTATTTCTCTTTTTCTCCCCAGTGTTCTCCCCTTACCAACATTGCTTTGTATTTAATCTGAATATCTTTTGTATATACTTACTTGTTTTCATATGACTTTCCCCTAATAGAATGCAGGGTCCTTGAGGAGTCTAATTTTTTTTGTCTCTTTATCCCTAGCATTTATGGTATCTAGCACATGGAGAGTGCTTAATAAATGATTACTGAATGAATGGATACTTTGCCTTAGTTTTCATCACATTTAACACTGGATATTGTACATATAAGTCTCCTATGCCAACTATGTGAATACATTTTTACTGTAGAAAGGTTCTAAAGTAGTATCATGGAACTTAAAAGGTAAAAAGAAAATGACTTTTGATAGAATCTTGTCCAATCTACCAGTTTCCAGATGATGGGAAGGCAGTGGCTCAAAGTCACACAGATAGTAAATAAGAAAGGGGATTTGTGCCCATATACTCTGACTCCAAATTCGGTTGTCCTTCTACTATTTCCTGCTGACTACTCTTTCTTAGCCTTTCTCTATTTTCTCCTTTAGTGATAACTGGACATCTTTAGTGAGCCTAAGGAGAAGTGAAACTGTACTTGTAAAAATGTAGTTCATACATTTCCGGAGACAATGCTTTTGAAAGTCTGAAATTACTTTTCTAATCTTTGTTATTGCTATTGCTGTTGTTAAATGAGTTAGCAGTCCACATCAGGTTAGGAGACTGCTAAAATGTGATCACTTTTATGATGTTATAATCTTGCAAGTATATCAGCCCCCAGATAAATGTTTTTGTTTTTTTTAATGCTTTTAAGCAGATAAGATTTATTTCAAAATAAAGTTTGCTTACTAGAATAGACTTAGCTCTTCTCAGCAATGTAGTGATCCAGGACAATTGCAAAAGATTTGGGATAGAAAATGCCATCCACATCCAGAGAGAGAACTATGGAGACTGAATATATTTAAGCATACTATTTTCACCTTTTTGTTGTTGTTTGTTTGCTTTTTCTTTTTTGTGTGTTTTTCCCCTTTTGGTCTGATTTTTCTTGTATGACATGACAAATATAGAAATACGTTTGAAAGGACTATACATGTTTAGCCTAAATAGGACTGCTTATTGTCTTGGGGAGGGCAGTGGAATGGGGCAGGGAAGGAGAAAAAATTTGGAATACAAAATCTTAGAGAAATGAATATTGAAAACTGTCTTTACATGTATTTGGAAAAAATGCAATTGAGAAAAAAAAATTAATTTGCTCCATGGCCTAGAAACTCTTAGTAATCAATCCTAAATATTTAACCATTTTTGGAGGGGGAAGCCCCACACATCTTGGAAGGCTTTTCTGAGTTTGTTTTCTTTTAATTTATTTTAATGAGGAATATAATTCAGAAGATCTTGCTGTGCCCTATATGGGAAGGAGCACTTGAGGACTCTCTTTTTTTGGACTTTCAGTTGAAAGTTCTTTGAATTTCAGAGATCCTTAGAGAAAATTTTGAATCCTTATGTTGTTGCAGGGATCCAGAAGAATTTGGAGGTGTTACATACACTCTATGATTGTAGATCTACAGAGTAGAGTTAAGACTGAAAGCAAAATACCACAATCACTCCCCTATCTAGTTTGATCCTCTCCTGGAAGACGCTGCAAATCTGGTATGACAATTTGTAGTGGAAGGGTCTGGTTAGATGATTTGGAGTTTGCCCAGACATTTGGTAATTGGTTCTAGTCTGTTTTCCCTGTGGTGAAGAAGAGCCATTTAGATTAGCTGAATTGGAAATGGTATATATTCAACAGGTCCTTTTGGATGACCACAGTGAGGTTTCATCCTCCTTCCTGCCTGGGTATGAACCAGGAAAGAGTGAAGAACAATTCAGAGACATCATCAGAGAGAGAGAGAAGTCAAAGGCTTTTATTTCTCCACTGGGTCACAGTTAATATGGCCTACAAGTTCACGGCCCTGATATTCCTAATTTGTTGGTTTCTACTGTGGCTAATCTCCATTACTATAGGTAATAGAATATTGGAAACAGCTCTGACATTGTGAACTTCAAGAGATCAGAATGATGAGTCTTCAGAAGCCTGGGAGTTAGACTTCATGCCAGACCAATTGCAAGGCCCCCAAAGAAAAATCTTTGGGACTTAGTGTGTCAGCATCAAGTTTAGCAGTAATTAAGACAAGGATCCATTCAGTAGCTAGTCTGCATTTAAAAGTGGACTGGGGTGACAGAGGAGAGTGTATCTTTAGTCGGGGGGAAATGATTTATATCTCTGTTGATATTTCTTCTCAGCAAATGTCTCTGTGAAAAAACTAATTCATAATAGTTGGCTAAATGAATATAAGGTCCTAATCAATGATGATTGATCCTGGGAGCATACATCAGAATGGGGTCTCAAGGTGATAGTGTTAGAGATGAAATTACCCAATCCCTCAAGAATATCTCTGGAACCCAGAGAAGGAGATATAGAAATAGGAGAACTGATTCATCAGTAAAAATAAGAATTCAAGTAAGGACTTTCAGAGTTTAGAGCTACACAAGTCCTTGAGATAATATTTCAAAGGACTGTCTAACAACTGGAATAATCCTATGATGGGTCAAGGTACCTTACAATAGAAAAATGAGAAAGTATTTATTAAGTGCTCTCTCTGTGACTAGCTCTAAGGATACAAATATAAGATTGTGCCTGACTTCAAGGGACTTATATTTTAATAGGAACCAACACAAAAGATTTAGGGCTCAGGAAGGGAACTTTGGTCAGGGTTGTTATGGAAATGGTCTATAGGCTATAGGAGGCTAAATTGAAACATCCCTATCAGGAACAATAGCAGAATTGTTTTAATCATTTCTCCATAACTTGGTATACTCTCAGTATGTCTGCCTGACAGAGTGGGTCAGATGAGACTGCTGCAAATAAGGATAGTCATACCATATGGCAGGAATTCTACAGATTAAAGTATTATAGTAAAACTTTTCACAAAGTATTTAAGATTCCTATCACTGAAATTCTTTAAGCAGAATTTGGATGATTTTGTGTTATATATACCATAAAAAAAGTTTTCTATTTATTTTAAAAGGAATATTGGACTTGACCTATGAGGTTTCTCCAGTTTTAGGATTCTATGGTTAAATCTAAGTGAAGGATTTATAGCTTACCTTAATTAACACCAAACAGTTAATGGTATTAAGTATAAAAAGTTAGACATAGTAGAAGAATGAATGGGATTTATAGTAAACAGATTTTTGAAACTGTATTGTCTTGGAATGTGGTTTCTAGAATCAAAGCCAAGTTTTTGTGCTATTACAAATTTATTGGAATACTCCAGAGTAGGGGGAAGAGGAGGGTCACGATTAGAACAGGATAAACTTGAGTCAACCTTGTCTTCATATTCAGCAAGGATTGTAGCTTCATTTTATTCCTGTAGACAGGGTAGGGCTGTAATCAAGTTGACCTTATTTTTTATTAGTCTAGATATCTGGAAAAAAATATGGCAAAACCTCAGTAATTTGAGCTTAGGGATAGTCAATCTGGATTAGTGAAAGTTACTCCACATTTAATTTAACAAAAACTTATTTTGATACCTATTATATGCAAAACTGAGATATAATGGTAAGTGAAATATTTTTCTTGAATTATAATGTCAATTTTTGAATATTCAAAAAAGGATAAAAATATAGAAACATATCTGGGATTAGGTTACATGGTAAAAATTTTTCATATACTTGCCTCATCATTAATGTTGTAAAAATAAATAATGAATTTTAGTTATGTGGTTCTTTGCAAGTCTTTGAAAGTACTTCATTTTTTACAAAGATAAACTTTTGCCCCGCTTAATGATTACAAATTAATGGAGTCTGAATTGATCAGGTTTTTTTTTTTATCATGAATTCCATGACAATTCATTTTAGCAGTGAGAAAGGCTTTAAGGATAAAATCCAATTCGATGAGGGTGTAATTGATTTTCCAATTATTATGAAAGGTCTTCTTTGAATAACTGATACAGTGGCTAAGAGATATCCAGAGTAACATTGTGATATGTTGGTGGGGTTTTGTTTTGTTTTGTTTTTTAACTCCAGCTGGCCTACAGATGGAAAATGGTTATTTCCATCTACCACTGTCCCTGGCTACCGGAGTACTTTGGCAGGTGACATCCCATGTTGGGAAAATTCATTATATAGAAGTATGGAAGCTAATAATTATTTTTATTTATTTGAATTCTCCATGGCTAAAGTATGAAGACATTTCTATTCTGAAAACGTCAGTTGTTAGCTACTTATGCAAGAGAATTTTAGGCTGACTATTGAAACTAATGATTTTCTGCTTGCTGAGTAGACAGCATCTACAGTTATAACATAGTTTTCTGGATTCTCTAAGGTCATGCCAGTGAAATGCAGGTTCTGCCATATCCTAGCAAGCTCAAAAAGTTTTGAGTGCATGTCCATACATTAATGCTTGATGCCCAATGACCAGTGGAGGTTGGTCATCACTGTGCAAGAGAGATTCCCCTGGAATGGTTCCCCCATGCTGGAGCTTCCCAATACAATTAGGATGAAGTATAGAATGACTGCACAAATACTTCTAAATAGTATTGCACTTAGGCCAAGTATTTAAACATTTAATTTGAATTAAATAAAGTAAAGTAGCTGGGGTATTTTTAAGAGACTAACTATACTGTCTGTATGTGCCAGTAAGTTGGAAGATGAGGAGAATGTGAAGAAAAATCCAATTCAAGTCAGAAACCACACTAGATGTATGGGCTTTATATGTAGCATTTAACTATGCCCCAATCTGTCTTCCCTTTAGGGATGAAGGTACTTGGTCAGTTAAACATAAAGGGATGTAGAATGTAAACCTCTTGAAGGCAAGAATTGTTCCATTTTTGTCTTCCCATATCCAGTGCCAGAGAGTGTTTCTTTGCCAGAGGGAATTCTTTAGTGCTTATTGATTTGCAGTGAATCATGCTGATTATAGCTTTGAAATGCTACTTGCTGCCTGGGAATTAGTATATTTATTCCTAGGCAAAGGCTGTGATGACTAGAATTCTTGAGATCAGAGTATTTCTTAAAATACTCCCTGTGAACCATTCCCTTGCTCTAGAGATCTGTAAGTGTCAGGGGACCCAGGATTCTGGCTGCCTAAAATCAAGCATTCTAGGATGACATTTGGCATTGTTGCAAAGGTGGGAATATCCTTCTTGAATGCTTTGTTGTGTATGAATACATTTTAGCTAGGAAAATTCCCGAAGTATGAACTATGTTGCTGTCTCTGGCACCTCCAAATGAACTGTTATAACTTCTCTCTTCATTTTCAAATTTAAAGCCCTCTGGATAATATTTGCAAGTCTATAATACAGCTAATATATTTTACTGTGTCTCATTATGTGTATTCTACTCTTGGTCAAAAGCCATTCCTAAATTTCAAGCTGGGGTCCAGGGATCCCGAATTCATATTTTAATTTCTAGCTCTTATTCATTTCCCAAATCCACTCTTCTTTGATTCCAAACTATGTGTGTGTGTGTGTGTGTGCGCACACATGCACCAAGGAAAGAAGGGAGAGAGAGGAGGGGGGAGAGAGAGAAAAATAGAGGGGGGGAAGAGAAAGAGAGGGAGGGAAGGGAAAGATGGAGAGAGAGAGGGAAAGAGAGAGGGAGACAGAGAGAGAAAGGGAAAGAGAGAAGGAGAAAGAGAGAAAGAGAAAGGGAAAGAGAAAGGGAGAGGAGGAGAGAGACAGACAGAGAGAGAAAGAAATGGAGAAAGAGAGAGAAAGAAAAAGAGAGAGAAAGAGAGAGAGAAGGAAAGAGAGAAGAAAAGAGAGAGGGACAGAGAGAGAGAGAGAGAGAGAGAGAGAGAGAGAGAGAGAGAGAGAGAGAGAGGAGAGAATTTACTACAGGGATTTTATGAGTCTCAGAAATAATGGATGTTAAAACACTTTGCAAAACTTAAAGCAGTATATAAATTCTGGTTATTATTATTAGCCTTCAGTAACCAGTCTTCATTCCAATGATGACATCATTCCCCCAGCCTTCTACTGAGCGCCAACTGAGCTCCAGAAGTATTTATTGAGCAATAAGTGGGTGTGCCAGTAAATGTTTAACAACTGGGGTGTGTGTGAGGAAGTATGCATGAATACTTTTAAATTTAATCTGCATTATTAGCACTTTCTTAAGTCTAGACAATCAACAAAACAATAAATCAAGAGCTGCTTTGTAAAGATTGCTGATTTCTAAGGTATAAATGCTCATACGGAAAATTTTACAATGGATTCTAGAGGAGGTCCTGGTGGGCTTCAATATACCTTTGACCTATTAGGTTTGATTTTTATATCATTTGATATCTTCCTTCTACATTTCCCACATTATAAAAGATCACCTCTTGCTCAGTGTATTTTATTTGACTTGATTTGAAAAAATAGCCCAGAGATATACCTGGTTCTACTCATGCTCACTCAGTGACTCTCCTAGCCTCAATTGTCCCCCAAATGCAGAGTGACTGCTTAGTAGTCTTGATGGAAATAAGAGTACTGTGATCCATGTTTCCTAGATGAAAAAAATGATCCAAAAGAAGCTAACTGCTTAAGAAATGTTGTAACTTGCATATTGGAAATCTTTCCTTTCATACAACTGCAGAACAGATCAATGAACTGTGGAAAAAAAAAGTGGTGACCTAAAGAAAATCATTGTCAACCTGAGGAGTGAAGAATATTGATATGTGGGTCCTGTTGTACTGAATACTACTCCAGAGGAGGTGCTGAAAATGTTACCTGGTATGCTGGTGGAACTTGCTTGGATAGTTGAATCATCTGTACAGCCTGGGATGCAAGTTAAAAACAAGTTAAAAACATTGATGTGCATAGTCTGGAAGCCAAGAATGAGATGAGTATTGAATATTAATTTGAATATTAAATGCTTCTCTCCTTTACTTCTCTTGAAGTCTTGTTTTTTCCTCCAATTTATTGCTCTTTTCTCGCTGAATCATCTTTATTGCTTGAAATTTAGCTGTTGTGAGAAGATACTATGGGAGAAGAGTACAAAGACAATGAGTGTTGAAAACTCATCCTTTAAAAAAGACAACCCTGGCATGTTAGTTGATATTGTAATTTAAAAAAAAACCAATAAAACAAACAGAGAGCTGATTTGGTTTTTAAAAAGAGAAGAAAACCAAATTTCTTACATCAAATAAGAAAATGGATAATTCACAATAACTGACAAAGGAAGTTATCAGGCAATTTTGTCCAGTTATATATACATATAGATGAAAAAATATATATGCTAACAAAAATAACCTAGGGGAAATGGATGAATACTTACAAAAGCATGAAATAGCTAGAATAATTAAAAAGAAAAAAATAACTCATTATGAGGAAAAGAAATTGAATAAGCTATAAATGAAATCGCATAAAATTGTAGAACCATTCAGAGAACTAAGATTTACTGGGATCCTTCCAACTTCTCTCTATAATACAAATATGCATTTGATACCTAAACCAGGGAGACACAAAGCAGAAAAAAATAATGTAAACCAATATCCCTAATAAACATTGATGCAATATTTGAAATATTACAAAATTGCTTTCATCAGTGTCCTGGAGTATAAATACTGAGAACACAGATTCAGATCTCAGATTTGCCACTTACTACCTTTGTACCTTGAGCAGGTCATTTCAACCTTCTGGATGTCACTGTTCCTCTCTAAAATGGGTATTTGATTAGATGTTTTTTGAAGTCTTTTCAAATTCTAAATTCTATCATTCTAAGAATTTACAGTCCCCATATGGACGCATTGAATAGAACTTTAAAGAGTAATAATACTAGTTTACTTAACTCCCATTTCCCCAAATATTTCAAAGTATCTTTTATATGTTTTCATCTCTATAAGATTCCTATGAGAAAAGCATGACTGCCTTTCAGATTGGAGAGTTGAATTAAAAATGATTTTAAGTCACTCGTCTGACATCAAACCAGTTAATTACACTGAAGAAGGCAAGAATGCAGATTTTTTAACTACCAGAATAGCAAGCTTGTCACTTAAAATGAATGTTTGGTTTGGAATCAGTTCCTAAGTTCTTTTCATAAAATGAGATCCCAAATTGGAGGTTAACTTATACTTGGAATAACACATGGTTTTTCTTTTGGGGGATTGCAAATTTGTTATTCTGAAGAAAATGTTATTGTTCTCTATATCTGTGACTGCTAGAAGAGAGTAAATTACCTCATAAAATTCACTATCTTTGCATTCTCAGGATGAGGCCTGCATTGTGTATAATTATTTGTTATTCATCTTTTTTTTCCACAGAGCAAGACTCAAATGAATGAAATAATGGAGAAGTGAATATTTGGATACAAAGCTCATACAAACAGAATATTTGTCACATCCCCAGAGAAAAGTGAGAGCTTGAGATTCTGTTTAAATAGCTTCTGTTACTAAAAATGTGAAGGGCAAAAGATGGATATTCCAGACAAGGGAATTTGAGACTCTGCAAGAGAACAAAATAACTGAGAAAGGAAAAAGAATTTGTATTGAGATGAATAAAATTTATATAGACTTTCTTTCTATTCCATATAACTCCTGGTGGCACTGAAGGCAAGCCACTATATCAGGAGACCAGAAACAGGGATAAAACTGTAGAAAGAGAAAATTTATTAAGAGAGTTCGGGCCACAGGAAATTAGGTTTTAGTAAATAAGAAATGGATCATAGGAAATGACTGGGAATAATGAATGACACATGCATTATGTTCAGAGAGAAAAAAAACCCTCAAATTAAATGTTTACTAGAACTACAGTCAAACCTCATTAAACTAGCATTAAATTACTGTAAAGAATATATTATTTGATGCTACTAATGTCTCAGTGCCAACCAGATGCCCTATGGTAAATTAATCATATATTGTTATTTAATAAATATTAATTTAGTACCTAATCAAGAGGTCTTTCTTCAATGGAATCACATACTTCACATGGATAAATGTCTATACATATATGGATATGCATACACACACATACAGAAACATAAACAATATATATGTATATGTTATATATCTGTATGTGTTTTCTATATTTTTGTCTATCCAAATATACATGACAGTTAGGTGACACATAGAGCACTGGGCTTGGAATCAGGAAGACCTGAGTTCAAATACAGCTTCAGACATTTACTAGCTGCGTAATCCTGGGCAAATCATTGAATCCCATTTGCCTCAGTTATAAAATGAGCTGAAGAAGGAAATGACAAATTGCTCCACTATCTTTGCCAAGAAAACCATATGAAGAGTCAGACTTGACTAAATGACTGAATAACATCTATATACATACACACATACATACATACATACATACATATATATTCATATTTGTATATGCATGTATAAAGTTGGTTGGTATATGGTTAATACAATGTGTATTAACAGTAGATTTTGTTACTGAGAGTTTCTGTAACTGTGAAATCAAAGCTCTTTCTATATATCTATATATGCATGTATATATATACATATATATATATACACACCATGCACTATATATTCATTATAGTTAATATTTGTGAGTATGACTATCTAGATTTAGGAAAAAAAACAACTCAAATTCAGGCCTGGCATGTTTTCTGAATTGATTGGGAGAAGGCTTATTTGACATTCAGGGCTTGTGTAAGGGATAGAGTTGATGTCAGACCTTGGAAAGAGAGGTTTTTTTTTTTTTTCTCTTACTGTTTTCTAGAGAGGGTAACTTGTGGTCCCAGGCTTTCTTCAGAGAGAGGTCCTGTAGGAAGAGAAAGATTTTGAAAAGAAAGAGAAGCTGGTGTCTTGAACATATCCTTTGCATATGTTTATATATATATATACACACACACACACACACACACACACACACATATATATATATATATGTCATGTCTATGTTTTCCAGCTTACTCACTAGAGACTTCAGGAAACTTCCCCTTGGGTGATTTCAGGGACTTTCTCTCTTGGCCAATCTGAACTATCTTACTCCCAATGGTAAAACTTATTCACTTTGTATTATCCAGTCTCTATAATTTAGCTAATTTCTATTTGCTATCAGCTTGGATCAATAACTTTATTCTCTATTTACCATTGTGATCACCTTTGTCTAAATGGTATAGTAGAAAGGGAACCAGTTCTTTACATATAACTTTGGTTACTCCTTCCCAGTAAGGGATATCAACCAAGAAAGTGGCTTGAGTATAAAACAATTTTCCTTAGACTAGTAATATTTAGGGGCAGAAATATATAATTTTAGTTTCTTATACCTTGTCTGAAGAGAGCAGAGTGAGACAGCCTCATAACATCAGTCTTCTCCTCCTCAGCTAATAATTAAAGTTTTTTTTGGGTGACTGGTGACTAAGATTCCAGTGACACACTCCCTTTGAATTGTATTTAGACGCATCTATATGCATATATAGTGGTGGAGCAGTGAATAGTGTTCCAGACTTGGATCCTCTTCCTAAGTTCAAATCCAATCTCAGACACTTACTAGCTATATGAACCTGAGGAAGTCATAGATGGCTCCAGTTTTTCATTTATAAAATGAGCTGGAGGGGGCAGCTAGGTGGTGCAGTGGTTAGAGCACCAGCCCTGAAGTCAGGAGGACCTGAGTTCAAATCTGGTCTCAGACACTTCCTAGCTGTGTGACCCTGGGCAAGTCACTTAACCCCAATTGCCTCAGCCAAAAAAGCAAAAATAAATAAATAAATAAAATAAAATGAGCTGGAGAAGAAAATGACAAACTACTTGACTATCTCTGCCAAGAAAATCCCAAAAGGGAGTCATGAAAAGTTGGATATGACTAAAAAATGACAGCAATGTGCATATATACATAAACCACATTGGCAACACACATACTCTACATACATAGACCCACACAAATGTATTTCAATAGTAATAGGAACTCTCAAAGAATTATAGGAATTCTCTCTGTTAGTGTACATCGATAACAAAAATTTCTTCATTGGGATGTCCCTATGCCAAACAGTTCAGCTTGATTGTAAGACATGTTTTGGAATTTAAAGGGACTTTAATTTAGTTGTATTACCAATGTGGGAGTCATCACTGAAGAAGCGCAGTCAGATCAGTTCCTTATTAAAGAAAATATTAAAGTCAATATCATATTAAAAGTTATAAACATAAAATACTACATGCAAATCTGATCTATTTAAATAAGGTGCTGCTGTAGTATATTACATTATATAGAGCAAATATCAACAGGGAAGATTGCTTCTTACTTTTTACGTCTTTAACTGATACAAAGCAATCACCACAAAAAAAGGGGCCCAGAAAAGCTAGGAACTCCCTCAGACATCAAACACTTTATCTCTCAAGCAGATAGACATGATTTCCAAATGCAACATTGGTTTAGAATATAGATTCATTGTCAAGACCTTACAGATAAGGATGATGGAAGCTTATGAAGAGTGATGCTTCATTTTTTTTCATGCTTCATTCACTTTAAAAAAAAAGTGAGAAGCAGAGGAAGGAAAGAAAATATAATTTACAGAAAGTAAGGCATGAAGTCTAATTCAGATTATTTGAAGATGTACAATAAAAATAAAAAGGACAAGTAAGAAAAATGAAAAAGCTTTCCCAAAATTTCTATAGCAAATTATTTTCTTCATCAATGGCAGTATAATGCTTACATTTGGACTCTAACATTTCAATTCTTAATATGATGTATGAAAAAGAAGAAATGGTATTAAAGAAAATGAAGTGTTAAAAACAGCTTGTATTCATCTTTTTTTTTCCTTTTTTGCAAAAAAACATAGACTTAATACTTTATTATGAGAGCAATATGCCCTGTGACTTTATAGTGTACGTTTTGCTTACCCAAATATTTGACAGTACCCAAGTATTTGACTTTCTTTGCTATTTTTCTCACAGTTTACCTGTCATGTCAAGTGAGTTTGCAGTTCCACTTGGATTACTTTTGCTGTGGCAGGAATCCATTGGGGAAATTTCAGGTGCCCTTTGGAATAAGGACCCAGAGGAAATTTGCCTGGACCTCTAAAGTTCTATTGTTTATTGTTTAGCTGGAGGCCAATAGAAGAATAAGAAGGATCAAAAAACATTTTGTTACAGAATATCTACAAAGAAACATAACTGGAATAAAAAGTTGACGGTTTATAATTTTTGCTTTCAGTGTGTCTTTTGGCTCGAGATAACATTTCTCCTTTCCTGCTCAGCTACCCATCCTATATATCCTAAAATCTTATCTATCTATCATCTTTTTCTCACGGAGGTTAATGAAACTATACCCTCTGATCCAGAGCAACAATATTCATATTTTTCAAGGGTCTTATTATCTATCTGACATGGATTTACATGGATTTAGCAAAAGGATTAATTGGTTGAAGTACTTTCCCCATGTGTTCTTACCACCCTTTATATTGTTTCCTCATGATAGGCCCATCATTTCTCCCTCCTTTGCTAAATCCTTCTTGGCTTTCAGTGAAATTATTTTGCTCAAACAATTGTAACAAATAGATTAGCAATGAGGTTGAGTGGACCCAGGTTTAACATTTTTCTGGCCCCTATTCATTATATTAAAATTTGCGTTTATTAACGGAAAGAATAATTTGAACTAGAAGCAACCCTCACAAAACCAACACATCTATCCCCACTATATTCTCAGGCTGATTTGTAACTGTAATAGAATCATGGGCTTTTAAAATCAAAGATTTAGAGTTAAAAGAAACCTTAAATACCATTGTGTCACAAATGGAGAATCTGAGGCACAGTGAAGATTAATGATTTGTCCATAATCATATATCTAGTGTCTCCAATTCCAGTGACCTATTCCCTATGCCAGGCTGCCTTTTATATATAATACCATTATTATATTGCCCCACCTTTAGTAAATCAGTGGGTTTTGTTCCCTATATAGTGATTTCCCCTAAACCTCCTACCTCTATATGTGTTCCATGTTTAATTCAAATGAGAACTCTCCAGGTAATGGTCACCTGACTTCAGGTACCCAGCAGATCCCTAAAGATCAGAACTCTACCATCCATCTAATAAGGGGTTACTCTGGCCTAGTATTTCTGAAGCACTTTTGTTCTTATACAAATATTGAACAACTTTGGAGGGCTTGGCCCCATTCCTGAGGATCCTTAAATTACACGTAAGCTTATGGTAAAAAGGAATCAATGGAAACTAGTTAAGACTAATTTGCCTATTCCTTCCTCTTTTATTGTTATTTCAAAAAACTTTTTAATAGTACTTCCCCAATTATCTGTAAATGCAATTTTTAGCATTCATTTTTACAAGATTTTGAGCTCTAAATTTTCTCCTTTCCACCCTCCCCTTTCCTCTTTCTAAAATGGTAAGCAATTTGATACAAATTATTATGTACAAATATGTAAACATAAAAAGGAGAAATAGACTAAAACAGACAAACAAAAATCTCAAATAAATAAAGTGAAATAAGTATGTTTCAATCTGCTTTCAGAGTTCATCAGGTCCTTATCTGGATATTCTTCCATTATTATTAATCTTAACTCTAATCCAATCAGGATGCTAAAAAGTTGGTTACCAATCTTTCTCATCAACCCCATGTTTTGATAACTGGACTCCTGGTCTCTTTCTAGACAAAGCTTCTTAGATTCCCATGCTTTTAGAGTGGCTCACCAGAGAGGGCAGCAATACTGGTGTCTACTTAAAATCAAGGAAATCCAATTTATTCGAATTTCAAAAGCATGGTGTGAATTGTAACAAACAGAGGAAGTCCCACAGTAAGCAATTACTTCCAAGGAGGAGGAGTACCTTCTAGGAGCTTTCAGCTCTAATGACCTTGGAAACAAGCTGTTCATAAGGGGACTGGAGTTTGTTTAGTATCAACTATTCTGTATCATATGGCCAATCAAGAACTCCCAACTCTTTTAGATAATGAGTATTTATTCTAGAATTTTTGAACAGGTCAGAGGAGGGAATTCATCCTTAGAGAGCTAGACCTGCCTGACTCCCACTTGATTCCATTGAAAGAGATATATATCCTTATCCCAACTGTATAAGGTGTCAGAATGACCTTGCAACTGGGATTTCATTTAGTTCTCTAAAGTTATGAAATTTATCATGAGAAAATAAATCAGTGCTGGCTTCTTTTCCCCACAAATGCACTAACCAATCCCTTAAAGCCTCCATTTCCTTCCAATAATATTGAGGCAGTAAGCACCTTATTTCCTACCCTGAATATCCTTTAATTTCTTCCAATTCACCATCCCCTATGAGAACACTGCCTTGTGATGGTAACTGAATATTCTTTCCAGTTTCCTGTCTGTGGAGGAAGTCCAGGGCTGGGATCAAGGTGTGTGTGGGGAAGCCTAGACAAGGAGAATCTTTCTCATTCCAACTCGTACCCTTTTCCCAAATTTCATCTCTAATAACACAAATATCCTGAAACAACAATATTAGTTTAGGGTCATGATCAGATCTCCTTGTAGTGCTAAGAAAATGTTGTCCTCTCACCTTCAGCTGGGCTATCACAATATCCATCAGTTGGTCCTCTGTCTTTTGTCCATTCATCTTTGTCTCATTTAATTTCACTTTTGTTAACATAGATGATGGCTTTGCAACAATTAGCCATCAGTCAGAGAATAGTAAAGTTACCTTGTTACCTGTCAAATTCAACTGGTCAGCGCCCCTGTTTAAGATCTTAGAGGACTAGATGTCCTACCAGTGTTGTGCACTGATGAAATGTTAGAAACACAGAAGACTACCATCCAACACTGGGCGAGTCATATAAGAAGGATTTATGGAAAGGCTTGAATGAGAGTCCCAAGGAAAGAGAAGGCATGAATGGATTTGCAGCAGTAACTACATTACTGACTCACAGATCCGTTGAGAAGAAGGAAGAGGATGGAAAGGAGGAAGAGGAAAACAAAATAATTATAATGATGATGGCAAGATAAAAGATGAAAACAAGATGCTAATTATAGTAATTCAAGATCAACCTGTTGTCATTAGAAATTACAAAAAGCTTATCTTTGAGTAGTAGTCTGTACTTAATGATCTATGCCAATTGGACAATGAAATGGTAGAAATAATGTAACATGTTAAGTCATGATACAAAAATTTAGCATCTACTAGATACCTAGACAGACAAGATCAGATGACTATAGTTATACACCAGAAGTTTACTAATCTTTATAAACTAACAGCTGATGACAATTCCTCTTCCTAAAAATATAAGCCCTGAAATATCCTAGAAAAATCCAGCAAACTGTCTCTTTGAAGGACATATTTGAAATGAAAAACATCACTTCAGAAAGAACAACTAGTATATAATACTACTCCATAAAAATTTCAGAATGTTTCTGCTAGATGATGCAATACCAGGTACTCATAATCTCCAAACTGAATAGAATGAAAAGCTTTTCAAAATGTAGAAATCTAGGAGACATCAAAATAATGTGGGAATAGGATTAAGATAGATATCATTCATCTGCCTACTATGGGAATTGTTCTGAAGACATTTTCAGTGAGTCCACAGAAGATGTGTTTACATTTCAATATACTTCTTCAATTGAAAAAAATTCAATTTATTTCTCTGCACAATAGTCTGCAGAACATTAAATTAAAAAAAATACATACCAGTATAGTAATTTGTTTTTATATTGCTTTCATCTAAACCCCATGAAAAAAAAGATGAATACAAGAAAACAGTAAGAATACTAACAGTAGTTATTATTATCATTTCATTAATGGGTACAGAAGTCCTTATGCCTAATTGAATATAACATGATATATAACATGAATATAACACATACATATATAACACACATATAATATAAAATGAATATAATACAGAAGGACTTCAGACTTCATTTAGTCCAATTTATACTTGGCTAAGAATCACTTCTCCACTCACTCTCTTTAAGTGGTTGACTGGTCCCTTCTTGAAGACCTTCAAATTTGGGGATTTCATTAATTTTTTTCAGAATTTCAAATTGCATTATGTTTTTCTAAAATTGCCCACAGTACTAGAAATTCCTGAAAATAAGGCACCTGTTTTAAAGAGGAGATAGCTGATGATATCAAGGGATTTCCATTTCTCATTCAATGTCCACATACTTCAGGACATCAGACTGACTCTATCTGTAGTCCAAAAATGGCTCTTCATCAGTCTGGATGACTCTCTTAGCAAAAATACCTATCCTGTGATCACTGTTAACTATCATAACTTTTGCATAGCAGTTTGGATTTACTGAATGATTTGCAAAATGAATTTTGCTATCCTTGCAGGCTGCATCCACCAAAAATCATTATTCAAGTTGAAGAGAAAGCTTCATATGTACTTATCATAAACCTTTGGTCTTCTGTCTGCCTCATCCTGAGAAATAATCTCACCACAGCATTTAGAGATGAATTCATTCTTTTGCACGGAATCTTTGAGGAAAATTCCCCAACCTGCCACATCAAATGGTACCATCAGTAAATGCTTTTTGGATCCTCTCTGAATGTTGCAGTTCTTGCAAGACACATTTTTATCATCCCAATGATCAGCAGCTCCACACATCAGCCAGAGGTCTACATCACACTTGTGGAAAAACAAATAGCAAGATCTTGTGATTGAGAGAACCATCTCTACACAGAGATAGGATTGTGGGGATTAAGTGTGGATCGCAACATTGTATTTTCACTTTTTTGTTGTTGTTTGCTTGCTTTTTGTTTTTTTTCATTTTTTTTCCTTTTTGATCTAATTTTTTTTGTGCAACATGATAATTGTGGAAATATGTATAGAAGAATTAGACATGTATAATATATCAGATTACTTGCCATCTGGGAGAGGCAGTGGAGGGAAGGGAGGGAGAAAAAAATTAGAACATAAAATTTTGCAAGGGTAAATGTTGAAAACTATTCATATATTTTGAAAATAAAAAGCTTTCAAAATAATTGTCCTTTCTAGAATCTTCTGCCAATTAGAATTAAGCATATTCTTTATTTTATTAGCTCACATGAACCTATTGAGCTGCTGCAACCTCATGTAATCAGATTTTACACACTTCCACCAACAAACTGATTCCTTTTCAATTTCCTTCCAGTTTGGACTATGATTATCCACTTCAATTTCTTGTAGCTATTTGCAGACCAATAAAAGTTGATGCAATTTTGTCTTTTTCTTTTGTTTCTCATGCATGTTTTATAGTATTTTGTACCATAGATCCAGGCATTCCAACATTTTCTAAATTAGAACTATGCTATGATCTGGTCATATTGTTCAATTACATCACTTTTTTCTAATAATAAACCTCTTTTTTTGTGCTGACAGTGTTTCCATCTGAAGTGGTTTTCCTTTTTTCCACTCCTCTGTCAAGGGCCCTTAACAGGAATCACAAAACTCTGATTCTAGTCCCAGCTCGGCTCCTGACTTGCCATGGGACCTTGGCAGTGACCTGACCTCTCTGGACTTCAGTTTCCTCATCTTCTTTCCCTCTTCCCAGCCCTTGCCGCTCTCTGAGAGCTGCTCCTGTTTGCTGCTCCCATGGGCCACCACTGACAACAGTCAGATTTCATTCATTTTCAGAGCTAATTGTGCAACTATTGAACAGCTCTAATTGTTATATTAAACCTAAATCTTTCTCTTTGAATCTTTCATTGTTTGATTCTAATTTTGCTGTATGGAATCAAACAGAAAAAACCCAACCCCTCTTTCATTATCCAGCTGACTTGTTGGTTTTTTTTTTTTTTTTTTACTATTGTACCATTTTATATACAAGGTATCTCCAAACGGTGCAGTTTTAAGCTGAGTTATGTTAATTAGTTAATTATTAATCTTTAATAACTTAAACTCACAAGATTTGGGGGTATACCATATATATGTCTGTATATACATATATGCATACATACATACATATATATATACATACATATAATGTTCTGCATAATATAACATAGGTTGAAGCTCTTTTTCTTGTCAAGGATAGCCCCTTCTATATATACCCTTGATCCCTTCCCTTTTTCAAAAGATTGTCTCATCTCATCCCTTCTTCCTTCAATTTCCAATTTTTTCCTCTCTACTGTATTCTTTATTGCCTTCAAATATGCCAGTGTCTTCATCCTTTAAAAAACAAAACAAAATACTTTCACTAGGTCATATCATTCTTTCAAATTGTCATCCTAAATATTTCTTCTCTTTTTCAAACAACTCCTAGAGGGAAAAACAAAAAAGAAAACTATTTCTTTTTTTAAATTAAAGCTTTTTATTTGCAAAACATATGCATGGGTAATTTTTCAACACTGACCCTTGCAAAGCTTTGTTACAAATTTTCCTCTCCCTTCCCCCACTCCCTTCCCTAGATGGCAGATAGTCTAATACATGTTAATTATGTTTAAATATATGACAAATCGAATATATGTATACATATTTATACAGTTATCTTGCTGTACAAGAAAAATCAGATCTACAAGAAAAAAAACCTGAGAAGGAAAACATAATGTAAGCAAACATCAATAGAGAGTGTGAAAATGCTATGTTGTGGTCCAGACAGATCCCACAGGCCTCTCTGGGTATATATGGCTTTCTTCATCACTGAACAGCTGGAACTGCTTTGAAACATCTCATTGTTGAAGAGAGCCATGTCCATCAGAATTGATCATCATATAATCCTGTTGTTGCTGTGTATAATGTTCTCCTGGTTCTGCTGATTTCACTCATCATCAGTTCATACAAGTCTCTCCAGTCCTCTCTGAAATAGTCCTGCTGGTCGTTTCTTACAGAACAATAATATTCCATGAAATTCATATACCATAATTTATTCAGCCATTCTCCAATTGATGGGCATCCTTTCAGTTTCCAGTTTCTTGCCACTACAAAAAGGGCTGCCACAAACATTTTTGTACATGTGGGTCCCTTTCCCTCTTTTAAAATCTCTTTGGGATATAAGCCCAATAGAAACATTGCTGAGTCAAAGGGTATGCACAATTTGATAACTTTTTGAGCATAGTTCCAAATTCCTCTCCAGAATGGCTGGATCCATTCCCCGTTGCACTAACAATGTATCAGTGTCCCAGAACAAAACTATTTCTAATCTTTTGCTCTACTTTGCAGTTTACAATTGGGCTTCTGACCTCATCACTCAATTCTTTCCTAAGTTAACAATGATCTCTCAATGCCAAATTGAATGGTTTATTTTTGTTGTTTTAAATTATCTTTTTTTTAAATTGCAAATGTAAGTGAAATGAATATGTCAATATACAAAGAAAAACAAAAAGGGGGATTCTGAATGAAACTATATATTTCAACCTAATATTTTCCCTATACAATTAAAATCTAATATCATCTTCCTTCCGGGGGTGGAGCCATGGTGGCGGAGATCAGACTGGAGTCTCTGTAACCTCCTCTAACCTCCCCTCAAACCAACAACATATGAAGCCTCTAGACTGATTCTGAAGCAAAAAAATCCACCATATCTGGAGAACAACACGATTCTAGAAGAAGATACTCTGGAAGAACCTCAAAACAGGTCTGTTTTAATTGGGCAGGGGGCTGGTCTACTGAACCCAGACTGCAGCACAGGGAGACCGGGGCAGGGAGCTGGAGCAGGGAGCTGGAACAGGAGTCGGAACAGGAGTCGGAACAGGAGTGGAAGCATTGTGCTTTTCACACACCTGGGAGTCTTCTGCGGGCCTCTTGGAACAATTTGTCCTGATTGTGGGCAGGTGGTTTGGAGGGTCTGCCTTTTGAGGGGAATAGATTGTGAACCACTGAACCCCTGATGAGCATCGGACCTAGCTGCCATTACACAGCACCTTAAAGCAATCAATCAAACAACAGGACTGATAAGCACCAGAAATAATTCAATCAGCAGATCTGCCCAGTACCTGAAATAATTCAATCAGCAGAACAGCCCCAGGGTGAACTAAAGCAGAACTGCCCAGCCCCTGACATAATTCAATCAGCAGAATTGCCCAGTTCCTGAAATAACTCAATCAGCAGAACTGCCCCAGGGCAAATTAAAGCAGCTGTTCCACCTTTGCCCTAAACAGACCTCACACCTTTAAAAAAAAAAAAAAAAAATGAATAAAAAACCAAAAAGAGCTCTCACCATAGACAACTTTTATGGAGAGAGGGAAGAACAGACCTCAAATCCTGAGGCCCCTAAAAGTAAAGCAACTCCAGAAAAAGCCCCAAAGAGAGACATAAATTGGTCTCCATGTCACAAGGCTTTCTTTGAAGATTGCATAAAAAATCTTAAAAGAGAGTTAGAAGAAACATGGGGAAATGAAATGAGATCACTGCAAAATAAAATAGAAAAAATGGAAAAAGAATGCAATGAACAAAAAAATGTAATTGGTCAATTGCAAAAGGAACTAAAAACAGTAACTGCAGAAAATAAGACATTAAAAATTAGAATCGAACAATTGGAAATGAATGACTCATCAAGACTTCAAGAATCAGTCGAACAAAAACAAAAAAATGAAAAGATAGAGAAAAACATGAAATATCTCCTAGGAAAAACAACTGACCTGGAAAATAGATCTAGGAGAGACAATCTAAGGATTATAGGGCTTCCTGAAAGCCATGATGAAAAAAAGAACCTGGATACTATCTTCCAGGAAATCATAAAAGAAAACTGCCCTGATATTTTACACCCAGAAGGCAAAATACTCCTTGAAACAATCCACCGATCACCTCCTGAAAGAAACCCAAAAATTAAGTCCCCCAGAAATATCGTGGCTAAATTCCAGAACTATCATACCAAGGAAAAGATATTATAAGAAGCCAGAAAGAAACAATTTAAATATCGGGGAGCTACAATTAGGATCACACAGGACCTAGCAGCTTCTACTTTGAAGGATTGAAGGGCCTGGAATCAGATATTCCGAAGGGCAAAGGAACTTGGATTACAGCCAAGAATAAGTTACCCAGCTAGAATGAGCATTATCTTCCAGGGAAGAAGATGGTCATTCATTGATATAGGAGAATTTCACCTATTTCTACTGAAAAGACCAGAACTGAACAAAAAATTTGATCTACAAACACAGAACACAAGAGAAACATAAAAAGATAACAAGAAAAAATAACTCTTGAGAACTATATTTATGTTATAGATACTTATAGAATGAGGGTTGATTTTATGAATTGATTATTACATTATGATTATGATATGATTACTGTGATTTTATGATTATTATCATATAATTACTGTGATTTTATGATTATTATTATAAGGGGATAACACTGGAAGAAGAGGAAAAGGAGGTAAAATAAGGGAAATTACATCACATGTAGAGGCAAAAAAAACCTATAATGATTGAGGGGAGAAAAGGGAGGGGAATGAGAATTGGGTTAATCTCCATCTCATCAGATTTGGCTCAGAGGGAATAATAGACGCACTTATAAGGAAGCTGGAGGAAAAGGGGGGGAAAAAGGGGTGGGTGGGGCTCTAAAGGGGAAGGATTGTTTGAGGGAAGTGGTTTTCAAAAGCAAAAATAGTAGGGAGAAGGGAAAGGGGATAAGAAAGAGAAAAGCATAAGCTAGAGTAAATAAGATGGCAGGAAATACAGAATTAGTTATTTTAACTGTGAACGTGAATGGAATGAACTCTCCCTTAAAGCAGAAGCAGATAGCAGATTGGATTAAAAACCAGAATCCAACAATATGTTGTATACAAGAAACACATCTAAAACATAGAGATACATACAGAGTGAAGGTAAAAGGCTGGAGCAGAATCTATTATGCTTCAGGTGAACAAAAAAAAGCAGGGGTAGCAATCCTGATCTCAGACCAAGTAAAAGCAAAGATAGACTTCATTAAAAGAGACAAAGAAGGAAATTATATCTTCCTAAAGGGTACCATAGATGATGAAGCAATATCAATACTAAACATATATGCACCAAGTGGTATAGCATGGAAATTCCTAGAGGAAAAGTTCAGAGAGATGCAAGAAGAAATAGACAGCAAAACTATAATAGTGGGGGATCTCAACCTCCCTCTCTCAGAACTTGATAAATCAAACCACAAAATAAATAAGAAAGAAGTTAAGGAGGTAAACAAAATGTTAGAAAAGTTAGGTATG
>JAJPUD010014637.1:0-12606 GCA_023553655.1 Myrmecobius fasciatus
AACTGAACCTGCCTTTAATTAGTTGCATAAACTTGGGCAAGTCATTCATTTCTGCTTCCTTATTGGAATAATTAGAAGATCAGATTAAGAGAACTTTGAGCTTTAATAATCTATGAATTTATAACACATAGGAAGAAACTGCAGATTTCATTTTCTCTGTTTTGAAAATTACCTTGGCACAGAATTAGGTTGTCACTTTTCTACTGACAAATACATTCATTGAGAGCACTATGACACTTAATTTTGATGCCATAGACAGGATTTGACCATCACTCCAACCTGGCCCAATGAATAGAAGGCACTATGTGCACCTCTTCCTCTAGTAGGGGATGTCCTGTTACTTGTGGACTTAATGTTTTATTTTCTTCAGAAAAGATGGTTCAGCTTCTGTTCTTTTCTCTTTATTCCTCTCCTTAACCCCTTCCACCTTCCAGATCCCAACAATAGGACATCTAACAATAGATAGCCATGATTTTTATACATCTGTGACAAGGAAGAAAAATTGTTTTACTAATTCAATCATGACAGTTTATATCCCTTTGTATGATATATCTAGTCATCACATAGAGGAAATTGTCTTTCCTCTCTAGCTTACATTTATTTTGTATTTATTCTTTATGTTTATTCTGTATATACTAATAAACAAATAATAATATATTTATACATGCATATACACACATATTTTCTCCTTTAATAAAATTTATATTATCCATGAACAGAGATAATTTCACTTTTGTCTTTGTATCTCCAGTGATTAGCACAGTTCTTGGTACATAGTAGGCCCTTGATTGGATGTGTTTGCATTTCCAAAAAAAATGTTAGATGTGTATGTGTCCAGGAGACAATTTAGGGAAATTGGAAAAATTCTTCAAATTCTGGTTTGGTCCTGAGCTGGACAGATGGTTGATCTCACTATCCCCTACAACAGGATTCTGGCCTTGGGGTTCTGGGCTTGTATATCAAAGTGGTGTTATATGAGTTCCTCTCCAGCTCTGCTTGAAAGCTAGGAACTCTCCAAGTAGAAATCAGTGATGTCTCAAATGCTTTTGTGTTGGAGGAGATGGTATCAGAGATTCTCCTCCAAATAGCTTATAGTAGAACATGAAAAAGTGATAAGATGCTGGAACATCTTATCTCCTTTTTAACTTTGTCTGGTACTCCTCTCTGAGTTCTCATATTGGGCTTGCTTTATAGAGCCCCAAATAGTTGCAGGGTGAAGTAAGTTGCCTTCAGCACTTTGAGTAGAATGGCCTCTGTAGTCCTTTGGGTAAGAACTGACCAAAGAAAGGCTCTTGTCTTATTGCTAATTAGAATTATGATGAATTGCTGACTTGGGTAAATAATTTATTTTCCCTTTGCCTCAGTTTTCCTCAGGTATAAACAAGTGGGAATAGACAGAATAGATAACTCTAATATCCCTTTTATGTTCTTACAATTTACTGGAACAAGTCCACCTTTCTTCTCTTCTTCCTCTCAATTCTTCTTTTTTATATTGTTTAATCGTAGGCCTCTTCTTCAATAAAGCCTTTGTAAACAGACCAAAATCACATGTGTCTGTCCTTCCTATTAGTTCCTGGGGGTGCTGGCTCTTCTATCATCTGAATCCTGCCAATTGCTCAGTACCCTTAAACTTGAAATGGCAGACAATAGGAAATGGTAGTGGGGCAAGTTTGTGTTAATCATCTTATTCTGTTTCCCAAATGTCTTACAGACTCACCCAATTGTTTTCTCCTCTGAGGATAGCAGGTCTCTCTTCTGTGACTCGGAAACATCATGTGCCATCTTCTCCCCCCCTTTTTGCATTTCATTGGTCTTCCTTACTCTTATTACTCAGTGAGTTTTATTCACTATTAGCCCACAACTGTTGGCTTATATTTATGTAGCACTTGAGACTTTAACAAAGAACTTTGCTCATAACAGCCCTTAGATGATTGCACAAATGTTATTCCTGTATTATAGTAAAGAAAAGTGTGGCCTGAAATATTAAATCACTTATTCATGGGCACATGGATAGAAAGTAACAAAGCTAGGACCTTTATTAAAGCAAATTCAAATGCTTTTCCCACCAACTCTTCATCTCTTGCCAAGTAGTTTATATTTAATTTTAAATAATTTATAATATATATTATATAATTTAAATTTAAAATAGTAGTCCAGGGATACACATAACACAAGTATTATTAACCCAGTTTTACAAATGAGGATACTGACTAGGAAACTAATTCGTTCATGGTCACTCAGTAAGTATAGCAGGTTACATTCAAACCCAGGTTTCATGACTCCAGGTCTAGGTTTATATCTTTCTTAATTCCCTTCATTCCTTAGGTGTGGTCTCTCCAAAACAATTACTTAAATCTTGGGAACACCTGTCTGGAAATGGTGCCGTTTTCCTGAGTACTGACTTCCCTGAAGTCAGTTTTCCACAACCTAATTCTGTCCTAGGTTCTGGACAATTATTAGACATAGGCCATAATATGTCATTTTCATTTTGGAAGAGGGCCTTCAGTAGATCTGGATTTGGTCTTGTGCTGATGAATAGTTTTAATCATTAGCTTAGACCAGAGAATAGATGACCTACTTGTGATATTTGTAGATGACAGAAGGCTAGTAGGAATAATTAATACACTAAGTGAAATGGGAAGGATCCCAAGTAAGATGAGATGGAATTTTATAAGAATAAATGTAAAGTTTTTGTACTTGGGTTAAAAAAAATCAATATTATAAGTCCAAGATGGGGGAGGTATAGCTAGATAATCATCCTTCTGAAAAACAAATAAAAAAACAATGGGGGCTTTAATGGACTGCAACCTTAATAATGAGTCAACAGTATGCTACAGATGTCAAAAAAGTGAATTCATTCTTAGGTTGCATTAAAAGAGGATTAATATTGAGGCAGAGATAGTACAGAAGGATTGATGGTAGAGTCTGACTCAAAACATCTGGAGAATTGCTTTCAGTTCTGGACACTCCATTTTAGGAATTAGTTGGTAATCTATAGATATCTGGAAAGGAAATACAGTTATGGATGGTGAAGGGCTTTGGATTTATGACATATGAAGATCCACAAAAGGAACTAAAAATGGAGATGAGGGGACAGGGAAACTATAATGACTATTTTAAAATATTTGAAAGGGTATGTAATATGGAAGAGATATTAGGTTTTTTTCTTATTGGTACTGGGGAGAAGAACTAGGAGCAATGAGTGGAATTTGCAAAGAGGCAAATTTGGGCTTGATATAACCCCCCCTACACACACACACATACCTCCAAACCCAACAGCTTTCTAATAATTAGAGTTATCCAAAAGTGGATTGGGCTGTCTCAGGAATGGTGGGTTCTCCCTTACAAGAGGTCTTCAAGCAAAGGCTGGATGACTGCCTACTACATATGTAGTGGAGATCATTTATTACTGCTTAGGGTTCCTTGCAATTCAGAAACTTCAGAAATTCTGGGATTCTTTGTGTAGGTTTATTTTTTATAGGTTTTCTTTTTTATAGTTATAACAAGAATGAAAAATTATGAAAAACATCAACTAGCCAATTCATGTAAATGATCAAGTTTCATTATACCAGTGTAAATTATCATTTTTGAAGCCTAACTGGGATGAGTTAAATGTACTCATATTTTCAATTCTTACATTTTAATGATCTCTTTTCCTCCCTCCACTCCTGTCTCATTCCTAGTATGGTGGCGAGACCAAAAGTAGTAACAAAAACTTAATTTATTGATCCTTTCTGAGAAGGACTTTCCCAGGCTCCCAAGGAACCAGGTCAGGGGAGATGTGGGAAATGATGTCAATCCTTTGCTTGGAAGAGTAATCCAGACAATAGAGTCAGGATGACCCACCTTGGTTAGTGATTCTAGGAAGTTCCAGGGGGAGGAGCTGTCCAGCAATGACAGCTTTCTTACTAAACAGTTAACTCCTAGTGAACCCTGGGATTATTCCAGTTGAGGCTGATGTTCCTGACTGCCAAAAATGTTAAGACAATTCAGGAACTGGGAGAGATGTTGACCTATAAAATCTGTTAAATACTTGTCTTTAAGATGCTATCATTTACTGAGTAGGGAAAGTAAAGGAAGACATTTTAAAGAAACTCAAAATAATGATGAACAAATTTTAATTTCTAATATTACACTGATCACACTAGAATGAAATCCAACTGCTATTGAGGTTCTTTTTCTGTTTTTGAGAAGAGAAGGGGAGACATTCAAAGAAAGCAAAGGGCACCCCTCCAGGAGGAATGAAGAAATGTTTTTGTTTTCTAACATTGCACAGTTTACCATGCCAGTCTCTGTAAAGGATACAAAGACATGTAAGATGTACTCCCTGTCATGAAAGAACTTATAGCTCCATTGAGAAGAAGGTGGTCTCACAGTCACCAACAAATTTTCTTCCATGAATGCTGAGCTATATTTTTCAAAGTCCCATTTTATTCCAAGAGTTCCTTATTGAATTCCCCCCTACCTTCATGGGGACAAAGAGACACCTTTTTCCATCCCTGATGGTCTCTCTCATGTATTTTGGGTTCCCCTCTAGATATTGTTGTGTTGAAAATAAAAAATGCCATCCTTATTCTTCTAGAAGCCAGAATTTTTCTGGCCAAGGAAGCTAAGAATACAACAAAACCTCTGTAGAATTTGTGGCCAGAATGAACTCAGAGAAAATTAGGGTATCTGTGGGTATCTCAACATTTTTTCTATCCTGATATTTATAAACTCATGGCATATTGTAACCCAAATTAATGATGTTCTTGGGCTCATACCCTCCTGGGACCAAATATCCAATATCAGAGATGACCAGGCTCCCCTGTCCTTGCTTTGGGTGATTCCTAATAGTTTTTATTTACTCCTTCAGTCTCCTCTTCTTTTTTGGTAGTGCTAGAATTCTTCCCTCTGAGGGCTAATGATAATTACTGGAGCTCAAAGGAAATCATATTTATAATCCTCCAATTTTATATTTTCAGATGACTTAGTTCCCACTTGGGAACTAAAGATCTGGGCTTCCTCAAAACTAGTGACAGATGTTAAGAACTCAGGTCAGAAAAAAACATTCCTCAAGCCTGTCCTGTAAGATCATCTGACCTTGTCTGGTGCTGTCTAATATCTTCAGTTCTGTACCACCCATTACAATAGTTAGACACACAGCTAGATACTACCACATATTCATGTGCTCACTTCTCTGTGGGGGACAATACATTCTCTTTCTTCCTTTGGTCATTGCTGGCCTCTAGACTCCCATCTCTATTGGTGATCTATAAGAAAAAAAAGGAACTAGAACAGAGGAATACCTAGGCAAGTGATAACCTTTTTCATGAACCTCCAAATATTTCTTGAAAGAGGAAGATCATGAAAATTTTCATCCTCAAGGAAATATTAGGTACAAGTCAGATCTATTACCAGTGAAATTTCCTGTACAATGATAATGGACATCATTTTCTCTGCTTCTGTTAAAACTGACTAAAATGAGATCCATTAGTGTAGGGGAATTCTGGCTTTGTATATAGCTGAATCCTACTGATCACTGACAGCATACTTGAGATTGCCTATTGCTAAAACTCAATGAAAGAATAAAGTGTGGAATTAGAAAATTGTTTGAATGCCTGACTTGGCTTTACACACAAGACTAGCCTCTTCCCCATTAGATGCTCTGCATATGTCTATCACTTCTAGACAAGAGACTTCAAATATTGGTTCTCAAGCTTTTTCCTAGCTAATAATCCACAGCTCTATATGGTAGCTGGCTTTAGGTGTGAGGTCCTTAGAGGACAATAATGATGAATTCAGGAGTCCTCTCCCTGGTATCCCACCCCTAGACAAAATTCCTTTGGGCTAAATGTGCTCTTTCCCATCATCCCTTCAAATCACTTATCTTCTCTTGTCCTCCTTGCCCTTTCTCCAGTAAGGATGGTAAAGGTTTAAATGAAGATTTGCTTTATATCCAACATACCCATCAGTTCCAGAAAGACTTTGTCATGTCTGACTCAATATGATGAGAATGCAGAGATGACTTTTTTACTCCAGATTTAACTAGTTCTTCACAAATATTCTCCACTCTCACCCCTGATACCTGCTTTTCTCCCACATTCTCCTCCCCCCCCCCAGAATTCTCCTTTCCCATCATATTAGCATTTTTCTGTATCATACAAAAATTACCAAGTATCCATTCATAAACTTTTGGTTCCTAATTAGTAATTTTGGCTAGAATAACTATTTTGGAAAATATCTTTTATTAAATAAGGAATTGACTGATGATTGACTGATTGAGTCAGCATAGTATAACCACAAGAACAATAGAATGGAAGCCTGCAGACCTGAATTCTAATCCTAGTTCAGTTACCTCTATGACCTTGTCACTTACTTAACTTTTCTGGGGCTCTTTCTTCATCTGTTAATTTGGTTTTGGAGTTATTTAAAATTAAGTTTACATTAAAATTTTTTTTTTAAAAAAATGTTTCATTACTTGGACTGACTTGCATGCTCTTCCCACGGTCACAACAGAAACTCTAGGTCTACATACATCCAGACTCAATGAGGGATAAAGCTGACCCTTCACTCCCACTTATTAAACTATGTAGAGTTATCACTTCTTGAGGGCCTTGGGATGTGATTGCATCTCCCGTGGAGGCTTCATCTTCTTCAGAGGTCAGGACTAAGAGTGGAGTGATGGAGAAATTTGCTTATTTTTCTGGAGGCTTCCCCAATAACTCTAAAAGAAGAAAGGCCCTCCTTTCTCCCTTCTCTCCTCTCTTCCTGGGTGCACCCTGGGATCATTACTCTTCTCACTGTCTTGGGTTGTTGGGTTTTTCATCTCTTTCTAGTAAGATCAGCAGATGTTGTGAATGGAAGATTGGGGTCCAAGTAGTATTGCTTTTTCACAGAATTTTTGGCATAGAATAAAGAATGATGGGACTGGTTATGGTGCTATGATGGACAAACCATAGTTCTCTGAAATGAGACAACCCTGGATCACTTTTTTTGATAGTGAAGGAGCATTGCATGATTCTAGTAGTTTGGTTCTTCTGAGTTTTACCTTCACTCTTGTCTTCTCCTTGGTGATGTTCAACCTCTTGACCTTGACTCTGGTCTGATGCTCAGACTGATCTTCTTGGTGTAGACTCTCGCTTTCTTTGATTCCAATTTTGCTATATGCTTTCCTTTTTTATAGCTTCATTGATTTCAAAAACATGGTAGCTGAAGACCACTATGATCCCATGTTGAACATTTCCCTAGAGGGCTTCCAGAGCTGGTAATAGCCTGAAGCATGTGATTCGTGATGCTCCATTAAATTAGTTTCTCCTTGGTGTTGCTTTAGGGTCCTAGTGTTTCCCCTTCTTCACTTTCTTCCTTGTGTTCTTTCAGGGTGGTCTCTGAGTCAATCAATCAGTAGACTCACAGAAGACATACTTTAAGAAGTGTCCTTTCTTCCCTTTCCTCCACTTTAAACATCCAAGACTGCTTCTGGACTTATTCTAACCTGGCCTTATTACCTGCGTCCAGGAGATGCTCCTGCCTCACTGATTTCACATGGTTATTGAGAAGACATAGGAATATGAAGAAGAGGAGAATGGAAAAAAGAGAAAGTTCCACTTTTAACTCTTGGGCATAGCCTTTCCTTTGGGGCTCAAGCTGGATTGGAGGATCTTGTGTTCTTTTTGTCCCTGAGAAAGTAAAGGAAGTCTAAACTTAACTCTTCATCAGACCATACCTTTCCTTGTTCAACCATCTCCTTCCTCAAAGCATGAGAAGGACCACAGGTATCTCTTACCCTCTGTTCAGCTTTCCATTGGGGAGTTATTTCTAAGAAACATAGAGCATTCTCCTGTTGAAGCTATTCTGTTCACTGCCCTTTCTTCTAAATGCCAAATCCATCCATACCACTTAAGCAGCATTTTCTTTGGTCCTTGGGGCTGGAGATTCGATTTTGGGCACTGATGTGTTCTCCATTCTTGCATCAGCCTTAATCCCAAACTTCACAAGATCCTTGTTTACTTTCATCTCAAACAAGATATCCTTATATCCTAATCAAGCTTTGATCTTTGTTCATGGATGTCAATCTGCTCTTACCTACAGGCCAGGTCATTATTGGCCAGCTAGGAGATAGGCTGGGTTTGCCAATAATAGTCCAGCTTCCCATCATCAGAGAGGAATCCCTTTCTTGGCATATATTTCTCTATGCAACACCATTTAAATCCTCTAGGCCTCTGTTTACTCATCTATAAAATGGGGGCTGGTCCATCTCATCTCTAATTTCATTCATTCTTCTCCTGCTGGTCACAACCAGAGCATCCAACATATAAACAGTTGGAAGAGGCCAAATCCCTACAACATTGATTTTTTTTCTGTAGCATGTTCACTGTACACTTGATATGTGTGAAACACTGAATTTGAATATGAACATTTAGAGAAGAGGCAGTAATTTGCACATTTGTAGATTCTTTGCAATGTCTGACATGGAAGAGACCATCAACAAGTACATCATCAATAACAACCATATGCCTTCTTCAACACTCAGCTAAGGTCTCTCTCCTTATATCTTATGTTCCCTACTTCAAATCTGTGATGCCTCTCAAGCTCTCCCCAAGTCTCTTCCTTTTCTAGAGTATTCCAAACTCATCTTCTCTCTTGATCATTCCTTCTCTTCTCACCAAAAGATGCCCAGTTCTCAAAATTATCTCAAATGAGATCATATTTATGAAGGTACTTAACATAGTCCCTAGCACACAGTAGATGCTTAATAAATGCCTGTTTCCTTTTCCTACTTTTTGCATCTGGGGAGAGAGTTTGCCTATAGATTTCTACATCTTGGTATTTCCTCATCATGCCCCTGCTTCATAGTGAAGGACTGAGGTTAGGAAGAGCAAATTTCCTCAAATCTTTTAGCACTCCTTGTCTCAGGGCCAGGTGGGTTTTAAATTCTTTAGGCAGTTGATAGCAATGATTTTTGGTCAAACTGAAGTCACTCAAAGTACTAACCTCCTTCTGTCCAGGATGATGGGCTTTGAAGAAACAATACAGAAATGCGAATATCTGAGACCAGATTCCTGAGAGAACATCAAAAGGGACTGAAAATTAGCCTACAATAATTCCTTTACAATTTTTTCTCCTTGGGGCAGCTAGGTGGCGCGGTGGTTAGAGCACCAGCCCTGAAGTCAGGAGGACCTGAGTTCAAATCTGATCTCAGACACTTCCTAGCCGTGTGACCCTGAGCAAGTCACTTAACCCCAATTGCCTCAGCAAAAAGCAAAAAAAAAAAAAAAATTTTTTTTCTCCTTTTCAATGAGGGGTAAGTGTTGGTTGAGTTTAGAGTTCATGAGGTAGAAAAGAATTAAGTATTATGTGTTATCTTCTTGCTCCATTCCTGTTAGGATTTTTTACTCAAATAAGAATGGTCTGTTTTTGTAGTTTATTTCATGTTCCTCATCCCTACTTCCTTTTAGGGTTAATATTTCCCTTCATTTCTCTTGTGGCTAAAATAAGGACATTAAGTCATCCTCTCTGGAGGAGATTATGATATATTTTTGGAGGGAACTTTCCATGATAACTTTTTTAAAAAAATTAAAGGCCCAGGGAATTATCTTTCAGGTTTATTCACCCTCTGTAGTCATGAAGGAAGATACAAACCACTCCCTGCAGGGATTCTGCTGTGGAAGAGATTACACAACTTCTACCTTTCCAACACAAAATCTTGAGGTTTCAGAATGGAAGGTTGTAGGGCTCTTTAAAATTAATATGCTATCTTGAAATAAAATTATAATTTAAGTAGTCCTTACATACTTTGATGGTTCCATTATCTCACTTCTTCGTAGACTCACCTCAAATGCCAGTCACGTTTTTTTTGTGTAATTTGTGCCCAAATTTTCCTGTAAAATCTCAATAGACCATCTTTCTCTGAATTATTGAAGTGAAGGAGCCCTTAGGTTCTCAATTTGTTTATCTCTCACTGCAACAATGACCCACCTCCCTATACTACTTTTTACATGATCATCCTTGGTAATATAATGAAGCCTTCCTTCTGCTTCCCATTTCCCTTTTTTCCCTTTCATCCTCACTCTCCTGCCACTGAATATCTTTTCCATTGTCCTTTGCAATTTTAATTCTTCTAATCTTATGGTTCCATGATTCACAGTTGTAGAAACATCAATAGCAGAATATGAGAGTGAAATACCTTGCCTTCTGTGACAGAAAACCATTGAAGCTTCTGTGAAATTTTTCCAAATGATATCCAGGCTGATCCCCTGCTCCTGTTCAATTCTGGGCCCAGCTCATTAGCCATCTGCAGCAGATATGCAGATACACATATACATATGTTTACATTGTTGCACTAATTTGGTAAGCTGTTCTGGTAGGAAGGTGTGCACATCTGCTCTTGCTCCCATGTCATCTCCTTGTAGGCAAGTCAATTTCATAGTTACTAGAAGTAGCTCTGCCCTGATGCCTTCACAAGTCCAGACTCTTCTGCACAATGTATTCTTGCCCAGTGATTTGCAGTGGTACACACTGACTTGGAAAATGTGGATTTCGGTGCAAGGGGGCTTTGTTCTAGCCAGATGTGCTGGTGTGCTTGTGTAAGAGCAAAAATGGGACCCCATTATAGATATTATACATTGGTATGTTTAGGCTTAATAAATCTTGCGTTCAAAAAGTGGCTTTAGTATTGCACATCCACCTACAGATTGCAATGTTTATGTATGAAGTTTGAACCCAGGGAAAAATAAAGAGCAAAAAACTGGTTTCAGTTGAATTTCCTGGTGGCTTGGATTCTTATGGATCATAATAGGTCATGAAGATGTACCTCTCATTATGGTATCTCCATAGCTCTACTGTAGTTTTGACTAGAAGATCCTCCTTTCTTACATTAGCCATCTTAGGTGAAAAGTCTTTAAAGGGAAGGGACATGGAAGAAAAACGCATTTAATTTTGAAGGAAGGGCTACTTGATAAACTTAAGTACACTAATCTTCACAGTGAATTTTTCTTGTATATCTGGATATATCAGGATAAGGAGCTGAGGTTCTGTTGTCTTCTGCAAAAACTTGAGTAGCTCAATGACCTTGAGGTTACTGAAGCATGCCAACAGAGAAGAAAATGTGGTTAAATTATCTCTATAAATCTTGGTTGGAAGCCAGAATACAAAACAATTACAGAATGACTTCTACCTTACATCTATCAAGACATATTTCCCGCTGGCTTCTAGCTCTTAATTTGTCCCCAGAAATACCATCTTCTATATTTTCAAATTGTATGTCTTCAATTTGGCAAATATCAAGTATTGACAAAAGTATTGGAGGTTGAGATGGACTAAGTAGGTATGCTGAGTAGTACCTCAGAAAAAGATAATCAATATAAACTTCTACCTACTTGTTTAAAAGGTCTTGAAACACTGAATTTATGAACTTCTGAATCTTTGTGAATGAAGAAGGATCATAGGTCGTATTCATACTCAGCTCCTTACAGACTTTCCCCTCTTGGATCCTCAGGGGTTTGTTCTTCGGGCTTACTGATTTGGACTGGTGAAGTTATCCATCAAATGATTTGATGACACCTAAAATGGCATAAACTCCTGGGATTCATTGTCTCTGAGTCAATAGAGTTTTTAGGCTTCTCAACTCAATTTTTAGGTTTAGAAAGAGATGGGCCATAAAATGGGTACTGAAACAAGGTTGGTTAGGGACTGGGGGGGATAGGGAGTTCCTACTCCTTATTTACCGATGGTCCTATTAAACCAGTCTTTAAGAGATTGAATAGAAATTCGTCACTGAGAGGCAAGTGCATCCTAGGCACTTTAATCACAGAGTTCCCAACATAAATGAATTGTATCTCTGGTTGGAAGGGTGCTGTAGGATCTGCCCCATGGCTGAACTGTGATCCTAGCTGGAACTTGATATATATACATTTAGAGAGACAAGTCACTAGTAATGTGTACCACTCAAATCTATGCATACAGAATGAGCACAGACAAGTCAGTCATTCAGAAATGGATCTGCTAAAGCTGAAGTACTCCTTGTCATGTCCCTCTATAATCCTGGTATAAAAGGAGCTGGCATTTTCTTTAGTGGTTTAAATCTTCTCTTAAAATTGTCAAACCTTCTAGTTATCCAGCTTGACTTTATGGATTTTTTTGAGGGGATCATTTGTTTTAGTTTCCTTAGAAAGACTTCACATGGAGTATCTTGCTATTGTCAGTAAGGTTCAACATGATGATTGCCTCATAGGAAGCCTGCCCATTCTTGGTAGGATGTCATGGAAACAACCTTAGTCTAAGTCTTGGGGAGTCTTCTGGGGTGAAGTTCTATAAACATCTTGCAATGGGCTAACAACTGTGGGAAGTCTAACATTCTCCTAGTAACAAAGCCTGGGGAACTCAGGATCAGATATTTGCATTTTTACAAGGTTTTTAATGCCTCTGTATGTAGTATGACTTATTATTTCTGGAGATCCAACACATCTCCTAACCCAATTCTATAGTCTTTGGCTGTACCTACTGAGGTTATAGCAATAGGGCTGGTGGCATGATCATGGATTTTATAAGTCATTTGTCTTTTAGAGTTCACAGAGCCATAATGGTAATAGTCATATTTTCACCTGGGATGAACAAAGGGGAAGCTCA
>JAJPUD010014637.1:12616-40168 GCA_023553655.1 Myrmecobius fasciatus
AAAAAAAAGTGAGGAAGGGAGCAATCCTTGCCTGTAGCAAGAGATAAAAGACTCGAGCTAAGAAGAGAGCATACATGGACAAGTCACTACTGAGATGTAGGTTACTGGTATCTAAGGAACTGCTATATGAAAGAAGTTCATAAAATTGTCAAACCTTCTAGTTACCCATTTTGGCTTTATGGATTTTTTTTGGAGGGGAGTGTTGTTTTAATATCCTTAGAAAGCCTTCACATGGAATATCTTGCTATTATCAGCAAGGTTCAACATGATGATTGCCTCATAGGAAGCCTGCCCATTCTTAGTAGGATGTCATGGAAACAACCTTAGTCTAAGCCTTGAGGAGTCTTCTGGGGTGAAGTTCCATAAACAACTTGCAATGAGCTAATAATTGTGGGAGTTCTAACATTCTCTTAGTAACAAAGCCTGGGGAACTCAGGATCAGGTATTTGCATTTTCCCCAAGGTTTCTAATGCCTCTGTATGTAGTTGGTTTATTGTTTCTGGAGATCCAACACATCTCCTATCCCAACTCTACAATCTCCAGGTGTACCTACTGGGATTGTAACAATAGGGCCGTTGGCACGATCATGGATTTTATAAGCCATTTGTCTTTTAGAGTTCACAGAGTCATCATGGTAATAGTCATATTTTCACCTGGGATGAACAAAGGGGAAGCTCAATTGGAATATGATTTGGAGGGAGGAAATGTGCCCTGATATATCCCATGATTTTTACTCAATTGAAAATAGGACTATACCCCTGATATTATTAGAGGTAAAGTTAGGCAGGGATGAAAAGACACCAGTAAAGATTAGTGATGTCTGCTATGTCAAGGGATGAACAGAAGGGGAGAAGGTGCCCTCAAGGAGTTGCTATAGTCATGTTTAGACAGAGCCCAAGGTGTTATATCTTAGTTGCAGCCCTGGGAGTTCATACTGTGCTCATTGGAAGTATTCATGTGAGCTTGTGATTATGGAAAAAAGTGAGGAAAGGAGCAATCTTTGCCTGTAGCAAGAGAAAAGATTCGAGCTAAGAAGAGAGCACACATGGACAAGTCACTCCTGAGAGTGATGTAGGTCACTGGTGGTATCTAAGGAATTGCTATATGAAAGAAGAGGAATAGTTATTGGAATTGACCATAGAATTCTGTCAACGGGATTTTTTTTTATCAATTTAGGGAATTCTTAGTATAAAGCAATTCCTTCACTGATGAAAGTCATCAATTCATGTGTAACAACTATTTTGAAAAGCCACCTGCATCACTGAGAGGTTAACAAGCTTGTCTATGGTCACACAGTCAGTGTGTGACAGACACAGGGCTTGAACTCAGATTGCTCTGACTCCCAGGCCCAGTCCAGGACAATATTGTTAAGCCCATGTCAACCTCTCACCCAATATTTAGCCTCAAAATGCACATGATGTGCTGTGGAGTGGAGTCCAAATTCATGCTTCTTCTCACAAGCTTTGGTCTTTTATTTCAAGACCTTTTTTTGCCCTGCTCTTTCCTATTACCCAGTGCTTCTAACCCTTAAGCGTTTCTAATGCTTTGGCTTGACTTTTTCACCACTTAGCAAAAGGTTAAATAGCTAGGTAGTTTTTTTAAAAAGTGATAAATTATAAAAAGTTACAGAAAAATTCAATATGACAAAAAATGAGGTCAGCAAAAAAGTGAAGGTATGCTATTTACTATCAACATTTTAAAAAATCACCAAAGGCAATAGATTATTCAGAGTAGACAGATGGATTCTAAATAGTTCCTGGACTGACTTTTGATGCTTTCATTTTATAAAATTATATAATATTATTTTAAAGTTAAAATCTAAATGGTTTGAATTTTAAGATTTATTGGAACTTCATATTTGAGTTAGCTTTGTGATTTGTTTATTAATACTTTAAGTATACAATAATAATAGCAAAACTTTTTAAAAAAAAAAGTGTTTGCAAATATTTTTACCTTTGTCCACTTTCTAATTTTTGGAGGTCTTAGCTTGTTCATATAGGTCAGGTAGGTACTACTGGGTGCTTATGAAATGTCTTATCTCTGGTCTTTTCACATAATGAAGTTTTGATTTTGGCATTTCTCCTAATATTTAACTATTCTAAAAGCTCCTCACAATCACTTTCTGTTTTTTCTTGTTTAAAAGGAAGATTTCTTTGTTTATTCTAATGTTGTTTGGACTATTAATGTTTAAAACTTTCCACTGATTGTTTTTTGAAATTTTCCATGACAGTAGTCTACAAGCCTTTAGGTTCTTTCACATTTAGATTACAAATGATATCTTTGCCACAATTTTCCAATGTATCCAAAGTCACTTTGAAATATGTTTTCATCTATAGTGTTAATGCTGATATAGATCTGGTTTAATTTCTCCCATAGGCTCATCAACTTATTGGAGATGGACTCAAGATAGCATTTTAAACATGCCAAGCTATATTTATTTTTGTAGACAGATAGTTTAAGAAGAATATGAAACCTTAACATTCTTAACATTCTCTGTCCCCCTTTCTGACATCTTGCTACCATCAACACTAAAACATTAGAGTATTGGCAACCCAAAACTGTTTGATCAATGGCTTGTGATGGTCAAAAAACAAAGCACAAAAAACACTTAGTTGTCATTCTTTTGGTGGCGAGCCTCTCTGGACTTAGTATATACTTAACACAAGAAGTACTTGAATCGAATTAGCCATGCTTGCCCCCATTGAGCAGATACAGTCTGTGATCAGGAACATGCTCAAAGTCTTTCCTGCTTGTTAGCACTTGAAAGATATGGTAATCCATTGGCATAACCTTTGAGAACCCAGGGTCACTCTTATGCCATACTGATGCATCAGTGTCAGGCATTTGTGGAGGGATAATGAACATGGATTTAAAAAAATAGATAAAAGTAATAGAAATATTCTTCAGGAACCAGAGTTTAATATATCAATATTCCTTTCACCACTTAGAACATTTACAATGATCTCTTTCTCTTCTGGATACAGAGCATGGAGAATTTTATCAATTTATTTTCTCCTACTTCAAGAGCTCACAGAAAAAAAAATCTATTTTAAGTTCTATTGTTGTTAACAATAGAACTTTTCCTAATGTTCCCAACGTCTTCAGACTTCTGATCCAAGGGGATGCTGGCTAGGAGGCCTCCCTCTTCCCTGACTCTCAGAAATGGCTAGATTGTATTGTGTGGGAAGCTGTTTTAGGGGCAAAGTTGAATGCTCTCTTTTCTACCCTTTGAACCCTGTATCAGAGGGATGTAGAAATTGAGATGGGGGCATAGAATTTTGGATCTGCATATACACCAGAGTCTTTGGTACCAATGATGCTATCATCAATGAGATTATGTTTCACATTTCCCCCATCCTAGCCCTTGGTGGAAAGTCTGGTAAGAACAGAAATATGTTGAGAGTTTTGCTTTGGGGAACAAGGAACAGGCAAGAAAGGTGAGGGAGATGGAGAAGCAGAAAATGAATCGACTGAGGGACACACAGGGAGAGAGGATTGCTATAGAATTCTTTTGATTCTTCATTGAAAATGAAGAAAAATGTTGCAATTTGGAAAAAAAGATAGAATTCATTTAAGCCCTTGAAGAATGTAACTTTAGAAGATGGTGATTTTTTTCTCCTACTTCTCTGTTAGTAAAGGTCACAAAGCAACTGGGGTTGTTGGAGGAAGCTCTTCTTTATCAATCATACCTTTCCTCCTCACTACAAACAGGAAAATTGAGGCTGAAATAGCTTAGGTGACTTGCCAAGCTCACGTAGAAACTGAGTCTCAATTTGATATTAGTATTTGTTCTAAAAAACTATTAGGCTTTTAGGAGACTTCAGGCAGTTCTTTTAAGTTCCTTTGGTGGGGGCAGAAGTGATATTGTTATCTAAGAATATATCTGCTGAGTTAGTGGTAGAAAGATTTAGAGGTGATGGTATCTCTGCACTATGTAGATAAAATTTAAATAAAATAAGATGAAAAACGGGGCAAATATTGAAACCAGGAATGGATTTTCCCTCTATTTCCCATGTTATTTCTTTTCTAATATTGTGATTGGAAAAAATAACTTAGAAACATTTCTACACCAAGATTTGACACTTTGGGGAGAGAAACTCTACTCTCTGTTGTCAGGCTGTATGGAATATTGCCGAAATCCTTGAGTCAGTGACTCTCATAGAACATGAAAGGGCCAGTTATTCCTTTGGAGATTTCTCATTTTTTCACTTCTCTGACTTATTGCCTCCACTCAGATAATCTGAATGCTTTCTGTTTGATTCTGCCTAATGCATACTCCTCTTGCAAGAATAGAATTCACAATATTCAAAAACCAAACAGGTTTCTTTATAAGTTAAGGACACAAAAAGGGTTCATATGAGAGTCCACTGAAAAAATCAATACTCACCACTTAGTAGCCCTTCCCAGTGCACATGTAGCATGATTCATTTCAAGTATTGTCTTGGGACAGGTGGTGCCTGGTGTATGTCCACCACAACACCAGTCCTTTACAGGGGTCCTATAGTCATCTGCTCAGTGTCGTACTACCAGTACTGAATGCCTCCTGCATCACCACTCTGCCTATAAGTCTCCTCAAATCCCCACATTTGTCAATGAGGTCTGCTCTGCTATACACCTCTGCCTGCAGTTCTTGTAGCTTCCAGCAGGAGATGCCAGTGATGATTTTCATGAAAGTCCTTTTGGCAGTATAGCTCTGCCAGCATCCTCTTTCTTGTTCCTTCCAGAATGGGGTGCCACTGCCGATTGTCTTGAAGGTCCTCTCTGCTGTATGGCTGTGCTAGGAATGCTCTAAAGCTTCCAGCAAGGAGTTTTAACATTCCTGATTGTCATTGAGATCCTCTCCCATGTGAGACTCTACAATTAGTATCTTCCAAGAGGAAGTGTTGGTCCTGGTTGTCATTGAAGGTACTCTCAGTTGTACTACTGGCTCCACCAGCAATATGTTGTAATTTGCCAGCTGTTTTTTTCTGCATGAGCCCACCTTAAATGTCAGTTTCTCTAATGGCTGAGAGACTGTTGTAGGGGCTCATCTTCTGCACAGCAGAATGTCCAACAGAAAAATGTCCTTCAAGCTCATGCTTGCCTTCATACATCCAAGGCACACTGTCTCACTTGGCTACTACAAAAGATGTAGGAGGTATGGGCTTTAGATGCAATTTTCCTCAGCTCCCAGAAGATAGTATCAGTTATTCCCTTCCTTAGGGAACCAGCTCATGGTTAAAGTCCCTTTAAAAAGTCCCCAAAGTTCTCCCTCCTACCCTTTTGTGAAAAGACGATTTTTTATGAGATTGGGCAACAAATGATGGAGGTTGGGCACCAAATAATAAGGTTGGGGTAGCAATTTCTAGTTTGAAATACTAGGAACAAGGTGCATGTGAAGAATTCTGTTTTCTTTATCAAAAGCTACCTTTATTTATGAGAAGAGGTTATGGATGAAATTAAGAGGTAAAATAGACATCAGGAATGGTAAATATGAAATAATTAGGGAGAGAATATACTTAGCAAGGAAAGGGGTTTTAACAATGAATAGAGGAAAAGAGAAGTTCCCTAGTGGAACTCACAATTAACCAGGAGAAAGGGAATACTCCCAGGAGGTAGGACTGTGCCATTGACTGGCAGGCTATATCCATAAAGAGATTTCAGCACTCTAAAAGAGTTAGTTAGCTACAACAAAGAGAAAGACACCATGAGGCACAGGGAGAGGGGGTGAGAAGCCAGATACCACAAGGCAGAACACCATGGTTGGCTAGCCTCAAAAGGGATTCAGCAAAGATGGCATAGGCCATGGGCAGTATAGAGGAAATCTAATCTCAGGGGTTTTATAAGATTCCTTGGGTTTCCTAAGACCTCCACAGGGGTGGGACTGTAAGGCTGAGCTGATTCCCATCAGTTCTCTTCCCTGCTTGCCTCAGGGAATATTATAGTCTTATCAGTAATTCAGGCTTTCTCTGACAACCCCATTTAGTTATCCAGGACTTCATTTTTACAGCTCAAAACAGATCCAGACCAGTTTGTCTCCATTTCTGTGAAGGGTTCACTTTTCCTAATCTTAGGTCTTGAAGAAGCATGTTCAGGTGTCTGAAACCCTTTGCCCTTCATACTCTCCTACTATGACAATGACATAAATATCACTCTGATTCAGGGAATTTAATGTCTATTGTTCTCTTTTTCCCAGCACCTGCTTGGAGTATCATTTTATATAGGTCTAGTGGCTGAAAGAACCCTAAAATTTTCTTGGATGTCAGTGTCTGAGCAGGTTAATTAAAATGACCTGGACTTGCTATGCCAAGCTTCTTTGCAAATAGTTATAGTTGCAATTACTGCTGTACTTGAGTTTTTGTATTTGATAGAGGTAACTGAGTGGGGAAATGGGTCAGAGAAGCGAGAAATTGAGAATTATCCCAAGATACACCTGACCTTTTTCTCTCTAGTGAGATCTGTTGACTCATGGGTTATAGAAGTTTATAAGCTTCCAGATGCTTGAGTTTCCTTTGTCTAGTGACTTGGTTTATTTTTTTAGACCCTTGATGCATTTTTCTGAGGTCTTCAAAAGCCAAGATGGAAATAAGAAATAGTGGGATAGCTTTGGCCACTGAAGGTATGGGAGGAGGTAAGTGAAAAACTTAGAAATTGGAGAATATAATTTTGGTTTGGTGTTGGGTTTTTTCCTGGTTAGGTCTTATCCCAATCCTGGAATAAGAGGTCAGGTTCTGATGTAATATTATTAGTAGCATTAGACAATCCAAAGACATAAGCTTCTTGAAGGCAGGAACTGTTTCATTTTTGTCTTTGTGTTCCCAGAGCCTAGCTCAGCACTTGATGGATCTAGCAAGGGCTTAATAAAATGCATTTTGATTGGATGATTTTGAGAGTGACTTGTTGTGGCCCCTGAGAGAACTCTGACTCTTAATGCTCCTTGGAGCATAATTGAGAGTGTCATAGTGTTTATTTCATTTATTTATTTATTTATTTTTTTTATTGTACTCTGCATTATTTGAGACTCTACACTATTGGGAGTTGTAGAGAATAATACAGAGAATCTGAGGAGATAAAGGCTTAAGAATAAAAAAAACTTTTTACTTAAAAGCTCACTGTTTTATAGGATACTATAACCACAATAAGTCCTTCAGCTTTTTAAAAAAAAGTTTCTTTCCTTTCATTTTTTGTTTTTTTGTCTTTTCTAACCTGTTACTTCTCTCCTATACCTGAAGGAAAAATATAATTTGCACTACCACCAAGGGTACCCTTTCCTTTACTTTGCATCCCCTCTCTAAACCTAGAGCCTCCTAGAATACATCTAGCTTTGCTGTGAGACAGAAAGATCAGCAACCGCTGGGGCACTTTACTTTAGAGGATGCTTGAATGTTCACATGGATTTCAGGAAGTGATAATTCACAAACTCCATTCTTTCCTGGGAGTTGGAAGTTCTCTACACCTTACCATGTTCCCAACTTCAATATCCTCCAAACTTCCTCCCCACCCACACTTAAGGGTGGCTGGGCCTTGCCATTCATACTGCAATTCACATTTAGGACTTCCTGGCCTTTTCTCTGGAACTAATCTTTTCCTTGTGTTTTTTCCCCCTCTCTATTTACAGTATGAGCTCCTTGGGAGGGAGACTAACTTTCTTTTCATATTCCTATTGCTTTTGCATCCTTAGTGTTTAAAATATTATGAGTACTTAAAATGTTTTTTTTTAAATTTTATTCATACTTTCAGGTGGTGGAAACTGTGGACATATTCCTGAGGGTTCCAAAAAATTGGCCTCTACTATAGAAAGACAAGATCAAATAACTAGAATTATATATCAGCAACTTTCTATCTTTTACAAACTAATAAATGACAAATGTCTGTGCTACAAATAAAAATCTCAAAATATCCTTGGGGATTCACTCCACTGTAATTGGACCCATTTCACAGATTAAACAGTTGACTGCAATAGCCTGCTCATCACATTGATTCATAAAAAATTAAGAATATTTTGAGTAGTTGTTGTCATATAAGATACTCATAATATGCAAACTATATGAAATACAATTCTTTCAAAATATAGAAACCTATCAAGGAAATCAAAGACATATGGTAACAGGACAAAGTATGAATCATCCCAGTACTGTCTGGTACAATCATTGTCCCAAAGATATTTTCAGTAAGTCCACAGAGGATGAGTGTAGATCTCAATAATGCTCTTATCATTTGCCAAAAAAAGTTATTTTATACACCTGAACAATGTATGCAGAACATTAAATATAAAAAGAATAGTAGGAAAACAATTTGTCTTCGTTGTTTAGTCATTCAATCCTGTCTGACTCTTTGTGAGTCCATGGCACTCCAGGCTCTTCTATCCTCTACAGTCTCTTGAAGTTTATCCTAATTTATTCTTACTATTTCCATAATTTGATGTATACATCTCATCATCTGCTGCTCTCTTTTCCTTTTGCCTTCAATCTTTCCCAACGAGTGTTCTTGGATCATCACTATCTGAACCCATCCTCTCCAAAAAACAATAAGCTAGCAGTGATTAGAATAACAATATCTAGGCTTTACACAATTAAACCTAAATCTCTTGAAATTTTCTTTTGTGTTTGTTTTAATGATTATTCTACTAAGATAAAAATATGTTGAGTATGAGGAATAGACAATAGATTGACCCTTTCAGCCTTTCAGTCCCAGCACCACCTATGACCAGGAGTTTTATGTTTCTCATTTCCCAGAGATTTGTACCTAATCTATAGCCAGCTTTCATTGATAGGATCTAAGGATGACAAATTTGAGGAACCATGATTGATCAGTTATTGGAATTTAGGATTATGGATATAAGCTTGAAGGGATCTTAGGGGCCATTGAGTCCAATCCTCTCTTTTTACAGGTGAGGAAATTCAAGCACTGATTGGTTAAATGACTTGCTCAGGATCAGATGCCTTTTAAATATCTGAGGTGGGATTTGAACTAGGAGTAGGGGGTTGTCTGACTTTACATTCAGTCAGATGGCTTTCAAAGGCTAGCCAAACTCTGGAGCAGATTTAAATGCAAATGAAGAATATTTAAAAAATAAAAATGTGATACAAATATGATGTTAACTTGTGGTTTTCTAAAGTCAATATGCGTCAGTGGGGATCTATTTCTCTTTGTGTTCCACAGCACTTCATTACACCACACTGCCTATCATTGTCTTCATGGATGGAATTCAGATAAGAATTGTATAGTTCCATATAGTCTTTATAGGACTTAACTCTGGATGACTAGAATTATTGGAATAAAAATTGGGGGAAAAGGTTATTTAAAAATCTCTCAAGTGATCCTAGAAAAACTTAGACAGATATCGAGTTGAATAATGGATGAAATGGAGGAGAAATGACAGAGAAATGCATCTTTCTTTCCCCACCCTCCCATTTTCTAGGTTCCTCTTGCCTAAAGCTGTGGTTTGATAATTGGAAAGAGGAATAACAGGGCATTTTGCTTCATGTAATCATAATATAAACCTTTGACTCAAAGGGCCATTTGCTTAAGATTGTCTCTTTATTGGTGAATGACTTACTCAATGCTCAATGAAGAAAGGAGTTGATGAGAACTAGGGAGAAGTTATTCTCTTCCTTTCTGATGCCCTTGAAGATAGATTCATTCCAAATTCTATTCAGATCTCTTAAAGGACAGAAAGAGTCCTTGCCCCGATGTGTGTGTTTATATAAACACATAAACACATTATATAAACACACACACACACACACACACACACACATATATATATATAGTCATGTCTATATCTCAATTTCCATTTTATTTAAGTGGACTGATCAGCAGTCCACTTCTACACAAGATTATTTTTAATGTAATGAAAATTTGCCTTGGAAGGGAAGAAGGGAAGTAGATGGAGGCCACCCACAGCCTGTTTCAGCCAGTTTCCAGCCAGAAGGGAAGGGGTTAGTACAAGATTCAAGGACATGTTGGAGCTGAGACAGAAAAGCAAAAGCAGGAGGAGGTGGCAACATCAGGGCCAGGTGGGGAGAGACAGATTACAGCAATGATCACTGTAAGCCTGGTGGGGAGGAGTGGTGGTGGTAGTGACAAAAAATCTCTAGGCATCATTGGTCTCAAGCCAAACCCCCAATTGATGGTAATAGTGGTCTCTTAGCTGACAGTTTGCTCTGTTTTCACTTGGAGAATTTTTTTTCGGTTTTTTTGTTTGTTTTTGGTTTTTTTTTTAGTGAAGAGGGTGGGAAGCTTTGGAACTCTGAGCTGAAAGGTAGGAACAGAGAACATAGTACTGTTTGTTAAAGTTAAAAATAGGTGGGGCTTCCTTTTTTATTTGGAATGTGGATTTCTTTTGAAACTTATATAAAGTTGAATTTGTGTAATGTGAATTTACACAAAGTGAGAATTGTATGTATATATATTAAATATATATGTATAAATATATATTTCTCCAAATAGAAATGTTTGCAATTTGGAGAAATTTATGTTCATTATGGTACTGGCATCTGGTGGGAAGGGGATCAAGCCTTGGATCTACTGCTTGGAATAAGGAAGAGCAAGCAGGGATGTAGCATGAACCTAAAAAATATTTTCCCTAGACTAATATTTAAGGAAGCATATATAATTCTGGCTCAGTACCCCTTCAAGTTCAGTACCCATTCTTTCAGGCTCCAATACTGCTGCTAGAATCCCACTTTCCAAGAGATATTTAGATGAATAAGTCATATAGATACAACATTTAAGCATTATGTACCAGATACTGTGCCAAGTACTGGAGATATAAAAAAAAAGTGTCTCTACTCTCAAGGAGCTTATATTTTAAGGGGAAGCCCACAAAGTGGTGCTGAAAAGGGAAAATAAGAGTAGATAAAGGAGGGGATGGTAAGAGCTAATGGTAACAAGCTGAGGGACAGATTGGTAGGGAAGTGTGGAGTGATTCCTATCTATGATGGTTTCCTCTCATACATCTAAAATTTCTAGCATTTTGTGGTCCACTGAATGTGAATGTGACTTTGAATCATTTAATATACTCTTATTTCAGTTGGAATTTTCATGGGTTTTCATATTTTGGAATGTTCTGTAAGGCATCAAGTCCAATCCTTCAGGCTAAAAGTCTATTCCAGTTCATCATCCTGCTTCCTATCTTGACTGTAATGAAACCCTGAGCTGGAGCACTGGAATAAAAATTAACTTTAATTTTTAATTTCCTAGTTCACTCTGAAGATCCTTTCCCCAGCCTGGAGGGCCTTTGATGTCCCTTCCAGCTATAGACCGATGATCCTATGAATATGATCTCTGAAATATTTTGTGATAAGGGATGGTAGGCCTTCTGCAATGGTCAGGATGAACTGGACAGCTTCTTTGTCCATTCACAATAGCCCTTACCTGTGTTGATAGTGCCAAATGAGTAGACACGGATGTCAGAACTCAGGGTTATTCAGCCTCTTTTAGCACAATTGGTACATACTCTTTAACCATGCCCCAGAGCCCTCTATCTCACTGACCTTGGGGCTCATGGGGCCCTAGCACCTGAATCTCTTGAGACCGGAAAGGGGGAGACTGTATCACCAAGTCTGTTCTTAGTTTCTTCAGAGCTGTCTGAGAGATATTCTTCTGGTCTGGGGCAGAACTTGAGACGATTTCATGCTATTTTTGATATTTTTCTCCAAACTAAATTTTCCAGACCTTAGATTTTGTTCCAGAAGAGAAGTCATCCTTCAAGTACACTGAGCATCAGTTTCCATACCTTCCAATCTCTTCAGACTGTAACCCTAAAGTGGCAGCTAATCCTATTAGGCTCAGACAGAGTAGCTTGGGTTACTTGTCTCCTGAACCCATTGCTCTTGACCATATTGCTGAGCCCTACATTTTAAAAAGTGATACAGAATGATCTGTAGTGAAGAGGAGTTGAGTTGGAATCCCAGTTAGTTGGCTCAGAGTTTTAATCTCACCCCAGATTCTAACTTTTTAACTTTTTCTTTTTTTCTTTTTTTTTTTGCTGAGGCAATTGGGGTTTAAGTGACTTGCCCAGGGTCACATAGCCAGGAAGTGTTAAGTGTCTAGGGTCAGATTTAAACTCAGGTCTTCCTGATTTCAGAGCTGGTGCTCTATTAACTTTCTCTTAGATTTTAGTTACTTCTGTAATAATATAGGCAAAAGGTCCTATATAAATGGAAAGTAAATTATAAGGTTAACAGAACTTTGCCTACATTATTTCATTTGATCCTCATAACTTTGTGAGGTAGGTTTATTCCTATTTTACAGATGAGATAACTGAAACTTAAGAGGTGGAAAATATTGTCTCTAGGATCTATCTCTAAATGTATGATCCTATGATATGTCACAGTTCCTCAGATAGGGAAGGAGGAACCTTGGGAAGTCATGTAGATAACCTTTCAGCCTTCAGAGAGGACTGTATGGAATTCCTTCAGATATAATAATGGATTAGGACTCCTGAGGCCATAGCTGATTCCTCTGTTCTCCCATTTTGTTGTTTCATTTCTTCAAAGATTTATGATTTCAGCAGTATAAGTATTTTCTCTTTACTGACATAGCAAACTGCTCTCCATTTTGGTTGGTCAGTCATTTTTAAGTTGTATCTAACTCTTTAGTAGACATCAGAGATGGGTTTCAGAGACTAAGGCTCATTCTGATTTCCCAATTACCATCAACTGTCCCTAGTTTTGTTCCGTACCTTAAAGAGGCATGTATTCCTTCCAGGAGTCCTGACTTCATGCTTCCCACCATCCCTGGTCTTTACATATCTGATACCATTCTTGGAGAGTGGATAGAAGGGTGTCAGTGTTATCTTGTTTATTGAACTTCATGCTATGTTTCCTGGAGTCACATTTTAACTTCATTTTTTTCTTTTCATTAACAAGCATTTATTTATTCTTTTGTACTAATCCCTCCTCTACCTCCACAAAAAATGAAAAAGAAGGAAGGAAGGAAGGATGGATGGAAGAAAAGACAGAAGGAAAGAAGAAAAACAATACCTTTATAACAAATGTTTCTATACAGTCTTCATCCAGGTATTTATTTCTATGCTGGAGCCTTGGAACTTGGAGTAGAATACTGAATGCCATGTCCCAGGCATCTCAAGCAAGAAGGGAGTTTTTGAAGTCTTTTAGTCTATCTTCCTACCTTTTGTTAGTATTGGTAAAATACTGGTAAATGTTTAATCCTTAACATTCTGGTGGGAAAAAGCATCTGTGACACACTTTTCAGTTCAATTCACATTACTAAAATTTTCTCCTTTATTTCATGTCTAGAAAATAAACTATTGATGTAACCCTGGGCAGTTAAAAAAAATAAGCTCTGATTTATAGTGTTTGAGGGATTTCTGAAGTATGAATGCTCAAATTAAAAATAGAACAAATGCTAAAAATAGAAAAATAAAAACAATTGAGGTGGTTCTTGTTGGCTCCATCACAGTCCAGACTGTTCTAAATCTAGACCATATTCCCAGCATCCAGAGAGTTCTCCTATCTCATGCTGACCTCTGTAGCCACTTGATCTTTCTGTCTTCTGAATGGATTAAGAGAAGAGATTGCATTTGTATTGTACCATATGCAATGTGTCCTATATGCAACTTATAGCATGGCAAATGACCTTGATATGATTGAATTCTCAATAATAAGTTAAATTCTTATAGTTCATATTTAAATATCATTGTAAAATCTGTAATTTACACTTATTATCTCCTTTGACTTACAATAACCTTGTGAGCTAGATGCTATTATCTCCATTTTACAGATGAGGAAACTGAGTCTGAGAGATAAGTGATTTGCCCAGGAATTGTGTGAGGTAGGATTTGAACCCTGACCTTCCAAACTCTACATCAAGCACTTCTACCTACATAATGTGCCATCTAACTTCATCTGAAAAGGATCTAATGTGAATGAAAACATCTTTTGAGAAAGATTGTTTTCTGGGTCTCTCCGTTGGCCTCTGATTCTGGACTATAAATGCCCAAAACTTTTTGAGTTGACAAGGTAGAGAAGCCCTAGGCCTTGGGACTGTTGGGTTCTTTCCCCAATCCTCTCTCCTCACTGTTTGACCTTTGGGAACAATCCATTGTTTGAGACTGGGAAGAGTTCTATTGATTTGACTTAAAAAAATTAGGGAGTCACCCTTTTTCTCTTCCTACTCCTTCTGCTCTCCTTAGACACTAACTGTAGGATTGTCTTCAGGTCTGGGCAACACAGTTTAAGAAAGACACTGACAAACTAGGGAGTGTCCTAAGGTAAGTATTAGGTAGAGAATAAAATGTGAAACTGAAAAAAAAATTTGAACTTTATTAAATCTTCTTGCAAAGAGGAGAGCCAAAAAAAAAAAAGTGACACATCCTGAGTCTCTTTAAGTTTTACATGATATGGAACTCAAACAAACAAGGAAACAATAGCTGACCAGAGTAGATGCAATTTCCAGATATATAGGTTGCTTGGATCATATACACGAGGAAGATTTTGGGGGTCAGCATAATCTCAAATCCTGAATTAAACATTAAACCAGAATCTGGTTTCTAAGCAACAAGTCTGATCTCTCAGCCATGAAAAGTTGGGTAGTTATCCTGGTTCCCCACTTTGGAGTTTTCTAAAGCCCAACATTCTGTATTAATGGAAGCACAATTACAGAAACAGAGGTTTGGTAAAATAACCAGTCAGTGGAAAAGCATCAAGAGCTTGATAGAAGCTCTTTTAGGAGGGATTTTCCCCCAACATTTCATAGTTAGAGGGATCAAACTGATTAACTATTTCTGACACTTAGTATATTTGTGTAAGTAAAGGGACAGACTTGTACCAGGAAATAAGTTGCACTGTCCAATATAGGGAGATTTCCCAGACATTAAAAGAACATATACAGCTACAAGTATCACAAAAAAATTAAAGAGATTCATAATCCCATACTTCCTTCAAAGTCATAAAAATTGAATAAACTTGGTTAAACAGATACCTAATTTCAAAAAGCTCTTAAACAAATCTTGTTAAACTCCACTAGCTAAACTAAGATTAAAAATTAAACTATATTTAATCACTTATAAATCCTTGGAGACATTATACTTTGTAAATTCTAGAATAGGTCTTGTTCCCAGGGAAATGCTGGAGGGGTATTCCTCTTAAATTTGGTTTTCCAAGAACTAGTTCATGTAGTGAAAACCAATTCAAACCTTTGGAACTAAACTTATACTTGTTCTTTTGTCATTGTTCTTAATAGAAACATTTGAAAGCCATATATATATATATGTGCATTATATATATATATATATATATATGTCTTAGTTCTTAGTGAAAATAATCTAATGTTGTTGCCTTCCCAAGATGAAGTTAACTACTCATATAAAATTTAAAACTTTTACATCTTCACACATTTTTGTCCTATTCTCTACTTTTGAGGATTTATTATCCTCATATCATCCAGAAAGAATGAGATATTTTAGGGACCTAATGTTATTCATAAACATATAACTATTAGTGATCATAAGTTCAAATAGAAAAATTAAAAACAGTAAGATCTTTCATATTTATATCCCTTTATTATAACTCAGAGATGTTGAGTGTTGCAACACTAGATTAACTGTATATAGCAACAAAACCTTTTATAATGCTTCTACCCTAGTTATAAGTTTTTTCCTATGAAAGGAAGGAGGGACATTGTTAAAATAACATCAATATTGTCCTTTCAAGGGTACAGACTGACCTGACATAAGTGTAACTAACACATTCTAAATTGTATTTGATTTTAAGTAAAAGTAATAGCCTTTATTTTGGAACAGTTAATTATGTAGCAAAGTTTCACATTATGCACAGGATAACACGGTCAGACTCAGAATTAACCAAGTGGGATAATTTCTTGTAAAGAAAAGGAAACAGCGCAATAGGAAAACTGAGTCAAGGGGATCTTGCCATTGAATTTGTAATGTTATAATTTCAACATTCCTAAGCATAAAAACACACCTGTAGCAGTCATCAGATCAAACTCCCTTTGAGCAGCACATAGCATTTCCCTTAAATAAATGGTTTATTGGTTTATTGGTTTATTCAGACAATCATACCTGAAATCAAAAATTCAGAGCAATATCAAATTACAGTCTCAGGAGATTTTTTTTCCCCCTCATATTGTTGTGATTTAACGTTAACAATAAACACATGTTAAGGCCTTTTATCATTCATTTTTTTCTAGTTTAAATTCATTTTGGATCAGAAATCAATTTTTTGAAATCAAGAAAATGATTACATTCTGTGATTATATGAATACTTGATCATTCACTTAAAATTCAGAAAATCACTGCCTACTATAAAAATGCAGGCTGACAGATATTCTTATGTAAAGGTATTGCATTTTAACCCCTAAGGCAAAAAAATTTTCTTTCTTTGCTTATTTGTTTTATCCTCACAATCCCAATCTTTCCAGGGCTGAAAAGATATTTATTTCTTTTTAGGAGAGTTTAACATCAGATTACAAAATTTTGGGAAAACCACTTTGATTATGAAATTTCACTAATCTCCCCCAACATTCCAAGCACTCTTTCTGGTTTTTTTTGTTTGTTTGTTTTTTAATCAGTAGTCCTTATAGTTCTGCCAGGTTTGTCCCTTAGGAATCATGCACGGTAGCAGACTATATAAACATTAGATACAACACAATACTAAGATTTTCCTGAGAATCTCATAGGAAAGATAGGAAGAAAAAGGGATTCCCAATTGTTGGATTATGAGTATTTGGTTTCTGAATGCCAAACTCTGTTCAAAAGTTTATCTGACTGATACATGTTTGAGCTTCTCTCATTAGACTAGGGTTGTCCTAAGAAAATTCATATAGGACTGATATTAGACATTAGGTTGATGGAAGTTTCTCAGAGTTGTTCAATCAATTTATACCAGTACAAGATAAGATATAATACAAATATCTGATAAAGGATTCTCTCATGGCAGGTCACATGGTTCAACTGGTAGCCCTTGCATTTGAGCCCTGGACTATAGTGTTATATAAAACATCAAAGAAATTGCCACAAATAGTCACAAACCACAAATTCAATATCCAGCAACCATGCATTAAAGATCTATGTCATATGCTGTGCTAAGAGTTAGGGATACAATAAAAGGAAAAAGAGATTGCCTGTTTTCAAGGACTTCACAGTCAGGGAAGACACATCATACAAACAATGAAATACAAACTTGATATATGCAGGATAAAATAAAGATAAGGATAGGGATATAGAGGGAAATCTGAAGAAGCTTCTGGCAGAAAGTGGGATTTTAGCTGGAACTTAAAGCAAAGGTGTCCAGGAGGCAGAGATGAAGAAAAGGACAACTGCCAGCATCTGGGTACTGCCACTGAAAATGCAGAGAATTGGAAGATGGAATGTTTTTTCTGAGGAACATCAAGGAAGGTGAGAGTCACTGTAGCAAAATATGTGGGAGAAAGTATAAGACTGATAAAAGTAGGAAGGGGCCAGGCTTGTTGGGTATGTTAAAATAATGGGGATTTCTCTTGGGGAAAGTTTTATTAGAAAGCTGTTGGAATACTTTACAACTTTTACCTTCTATGATTCAGTAATGCTTATTTATCCATCTATCCATCCATTGCATCCATCTATATAGTGCCTATCTGTCAAACACTATGCTAAGTACTTTACAAATTCTCATTTTATCTCCACAAGGACCTTCCAGGAAGGTGCTTTTATCTTATACCCATTTTACAGTTGAGGAAAGTGAAGCAGAGTTAAGGGGCTTGACCAGGGTCATACAAATGTAAATGTCTGAGGTTATATTTGAACTTAGGTCTTTCTGATTCCAGTGTTCTATCCACTGCACTAAATGCCTCTAAAAGTCAATGAAATAACATACATCTATGTATGCATTCACTGAAGAGGCACTAAATTTTAAACATGCCACCAGATTCTGTAAGGGATTAAAAAATAAGACTAAAGATAGGCCATTAAGCCAATCTCATTTTACAGAGTGTAAAAAACCAAAAAAGCCAAAAAACCAAAAACCAAAACAAACCAAAACAAAAAAACCCCACGTGTTTTGTGACCTATTAAAAGGTCACAAAAATATAACTGGCTGTCTGGTAGAACTAGGATTTGAACTAGGCTTCTGAATCAAACATAGTATCCACTTTTCTTCCTTGTATTACTCCCCATACCCTGCTCCTAAACTTTTAAAAAAGAAACTTATTGTATCACTGGGAAGATGCTTTTCTTCTTGTCAATACATGTTCCTTTTGGTGACTGTGAAACATTGTATCCTAAGTCCCAATCAAAAGAAGTTGCCTATAAAAGCTAGCATTTGACCTTTATTTCACTTTTAGGCTATAGATGGACATTTTTCTGCTGCTTCTAATATGCCCTCTTGTCTATTCTGGGCTATTCTGATTTCCTGATACTGAGAATTAAAATAGACCTGTTTTTTATTAAGGGACATGGATCTAGGGCTCAAGGATACTTCAAAGGACATCTAGTCCATTTTATAGATGAGGAAACTGAGGATTAGTGAGGTCATGTGACTTTTCCAATGTCACACAAATAAACCAAGGTAGCATTTGAAACCAGATCTTCTAATAACAGAACCAGACTCTTTTTCATTGTACTATCTTACCTAAAAGTTAAAATCGTTATTTCAGGGAATCACATTCTTAGTTTGGGGATAATATACTTTCCAGCAAAGATTCTCAACCATCTATCCTTGTAGAAACCAAAGTCGCCTATGGAGTGTCTCAAGGAACCCAGCCTTTGCTGCTTTTGCAAATCCACAGAAGATATGTGTCCAGAGATGCTCGAAGGGAAAAAAAAAAAGTATTTCCAGGACATTAGGTCTCATCTCATCTAAAATCTTCTGTCTTGTTTTTGCAACAAACCAGAGACACCTTTGGCTCTTTACCTTCATAGTACCCAAGCTCAAAGCAGGAGAACCAGACTCCAACTTACACAGTAGTGGTGATTTTTTTTTCTGTTCCTGGTTTCTTGGTTACTTTTCATCTTGCTCTTACCAGATAATCATAGGAACTTGGGGAAATATTACAGTTAAAGACCTTCATTTCACATACTGTTTTGGAGATGTCTGTGTCCCCTGTGGAAGCAAAAGTAAAAATAATTTTAACATTCTTTTTCTTCAAATTGAGTTTGAAATCCTTTCCTCCCTCATTGAGAAGGTGAGCAATTTTTTTTTATTTCCCTACTTACATAGAGCATTGAATAATTCCTTCACTTCAGTTCCTTCACTGCAAAACCAGGAGTCAGGAATTTGTTTCTTTGATTTCTTTTTCTATGATGGGCAATATATTCAGGTAGCTGCAGCAGCAAACCTTAAACTTCACATTGTACTTGTTTCTCTTGATCTTGGCAGATTTGGCATCTTTTTGCCTGACAGAGCAGGAAGTCTCTCATTTCTTTGATTTTGGGGAGCATGGCAGCTATGGCAGTGGGACAAGGAGGCAACATGTGGCCTGCCTGAGAAGTTGAGACCATTGGCCAAGGAAGATGGAAAAGGGTGAATTTCTATTTCTGATCAACTAAGACTACCTTAATTTGACAAATATGCAAATAATTTGACATAGGTTTGACATTTGATATGTGCAGTCATGGAAAACACATGTCCATGTAAGTCATGGTATGAAAAAAAAAGTCAAGAAAAAGTAAAGAAAAACTATGCTTTAGTCTGTGTTCAGGTTCCATCAATTCTATGGAGATAGAGAATACCTTTTATCATAAGTCCTTCAGAATTGAAAGAGGCAGAGACAAGATGGTGGATGTGTCTGAGCTCTCTCTTAAACCCATTCTAAAAAAAAAGTCTCAAAACAAATTCTAGAGTGGAAGAATGCATAAAAGGACAGGGTGAAATGATTTTTCAACCCAAGTTAACCTAGAAGATTAACAGTAAAGTCTGTTTCACTAAGGTAAAAGTGGAATGTAGTCCAGTGCAGTTTATGCCCTAGGAAAGCAACAGTAGATCTTGGAGGTAGGGGTAGGGTGACTGAATCAGCACACAAATGATAAAGGTAGGTCAGACAACTGGTCAGAAGGAGATTATAGGTTCCCTTTGCTGGCACCAGAGGCAGGATTCTGTTGCATTGCCTGTACTTGTATTCAGGTCACAGTCTTGGATCTCACTCCCAGGGAATGGAGGAACTCGATCACATCAGAGCCTGCTGCCACAGGGGAGCTAAGAACCTGGTCAAAGTTCCAGGTGGAACAGAGTGCTTGTGGTTCCTTACAAATGAGAACACTGAATGGTAGAGTAGTAAACACTCCTCTCTCTATCAGACTACTTTGGAAGAACTGAAAACTTATGGGTCCCCAAAATTACCTCTGAAAACAGCTGCACAAAAAAGCCTGAAGCTTGGGACAGTGTCCCTTCACTCCAGAAGCAGAGTTCCACTTTAACATAGAGTTAAAAGTCTAAAAAATTAGGCAGGAAAAAGAGCAAACATTAGAAAGTTCTTAACCATAGAAAATTATTATGGTAACAAGGAAGATCAAAACACAAATTCAGAAGAAAACATTGTAAAAACTCCTATATACAAAGCACAACTCTCTTCCCCCCCCCAAACTATGAATTGGCTCTAGGTCATGGAAAAGCTCATTTTTTTTTTAAATCAAGCAAGTGTAGAGGGAAAATTGGGACGAGAAATGTGATGCAAAAAAAAAAAATCATGAAAAAAAGCCCAGCTTGGTAAAGGAAGCACACACACAAAAACCTTAAACAAAATAGGCAAATGGTAAAAGGGGCACAATCCAATTATAAGAATGCATTGAAAAGCAAAATTGGCCAAGTGGAAAAAATACAAAAATCTGATGAGAACTCTTTAAAAAGTAGAATTAGCCAAGTGGGAAAGAAGGTACAAAAACTCATTGAAAAAGGTAATTCCTTTAAAAACCAAAATTGAACAAATGGAAGCTAATGACTAAGTCTTCAAAAATAAAACAAAATCAAAAGAATTATAAAAATAGAAGAAAATGTGAAATATCCCATTAGAAAAACAACTAACCTGGAAAATAGGTCCAGGAGAGATGAAAGTATCAAAACTGATATTCTAGAACTAGAGTATAAAATAGAAATTGAAATAACCCACCAATTGTCTCCTAAAAAAAGTGAAATCAAAAATGAAAACTCCCAAGAATATAGTGAATTCCAGAGCTCTTAGGTCAAGGAGAAAACATGGCAAATAGCCAAGCAGAATTTAAATATCACAGTCCAGGATCACACAAGATTGAGCAGTTTCTACATTAAAGGCTCAGAAGATTTAGAATATGATATTCTAGAGGGCAAAAGAGCTAGGATTATAATCAAGAGCAACCTATACAGCAAAACTGAGCATAATCCTTCAGGGTGTAATGCTCAGGGAGAAACTGAGGCAATATCACACATTGGAGATTAGATAATACTTTATTGATGGTAATTGAGAGTTCAGAATCCATAGCTATGGATCAGGACTGCTGGGACTATTGTTTCAAAGCACACAGTCCATTGTGAGTTTAAACTGACAGACATGTCAGCCGACTGGATCTCAAGCAGGTCCAGCAAATAGTAAATTTGTTCATAGGATTCTTATAGGGTTCCTGGGAACAAAGAGCTCATGAGGCAGAAGGAGCAGGAGGGATTGAGCACTGGGCAGGGGTGAAAGTGGGGCGAAGTGAGTTCTAGGAAGGGCTATCAATTCAATTCTGACAGGGAGTAAAGGAAGCTTGGGACAAGCCTGGGAAAGGAACTAGGAGACTAAGTCTGAAGCCAAAATGTAAGGGGTATATAAAGATGGACCATCTGGAGGTTTTATGACTCCTTTGGAATGCTAGCCCAATTATTTCTGTTGTTCAGGAAGTGGGGGGTTGCTATTGAGGCAGAACAATTAAGGGAAACTGAGACATGGAACTGTGGCACAACAAGGGGAGGGGTAGGAGTTGGGGGTTAGGGGAGGGAATGGACATTCAGTGAAATAGAAGACTCAATCATTCCTGATGAAAAACCCAGAGTTGAATTAAAAAATTGACTTTTAAATGCAAGACTCAAAAGAAGTATAAGAAGGTAAATAGGAAAGAGAAAACAGAAGGGATTCAATAAGGTTAAATTGTTACATTCCTACATGGGAAAATGATACCAGTAACTCCTAAAAACTTTCTCATTATTACAACAGTTAGAAGGGAGAATACATAGAATAAGAAATGTAACTTCTGGTTCTAGGAAATCAAGGCAGTTTTTCTCGATAATTTCTTGAAAGAAGATGTCTCCTTTGATAATGATTTTCAGTTAGTCCAATAATTCTTAATCTCTCCTGGTCAGTTTTTCCAATGTTATTTCATATTTTCTTCTGTTTTGATTTTTGTCCTTGATTCTCATAAAATCATTAGCTTTCACTTGTTCAATTCTAATTTTTAAGGAATTACTTTCTTCTGTGAACTTTTGTACCTCTTTTCCCATTTCACCTATTCTGTTTTTAAAAGTTTTTTTCATAATAATGTGTGTGTGTGTGTGTGTGTGCGTGTGTGCGTGCACCTCCTTTACCAAGTATTTCAAGATCCTTTTCCAGGCAGCATAAAGAACAGTGAAAGAAGACACCCCTTCTAGGAAACCTGAGGCCATCTATTTGTTGTTGCTGTGTTTTTAAACTGTCTTCTCAGATTGTTTACAAGCTCAGAACAGTTTGTGACATAGTCTGATGATGATCCTCTTGGAGACCTGAACTCCCAGTTCCAGATCCCCAAGCCTAGAGAACATTCAGTTCTCCTGTCCTCAGGCAATCCAGAGCTTTCTCTACAGCATGGTAATTATTTACTTCCTTGCTTTGTTTTGCTATTGATAGATTTTTCTTGTGGGACTGATAATAATCATTGCACATCTAGAATTACCATAAAGCAAACCTCTCCAAACAGTCTGGAGCTCTAGGCATCCTGGATTATTAGAGTTGGAGATCATATCACACAGGAATTTTCTATAGCTTGCCCTGAGCAGGCCCTGGGGATCCAAGATTTAGAGCTAAAAGGGACTTTTGAGTCCAATCCTCAACTTAACAGATGAAGAAACTGAGGGTCAGAGATTTTTTTTTTATTAAAGCTTTTTAATTGCAAAACATATGTATGGGTAATTCTTCAACAACGACCCTTACAAAGCTTTCTGTTACAAATTTTTCCCCCCTAGTCCCCACTCCTCCCCTAGATGGCAGGAAGTCCACTAACATGTTAATTATGTTAATGACAAATCGAATATATGTATACATATTTCCAAACTTATCTTGCTGTGCAAGAAAAATTATTGTCTACAAGAAAAAAATCTGAAAAAAGAAACACAATGAAAGCAAACATCAATAGAGGGCATGAAAATGTTATATTGTGGTCCACATTTCATACCCTTTTCTCTGGGTGTATATGGCTTTCTTCAGTGAACAATTGGAAGTGGTTTGAAACATTTCATTGTTGAAGAGAGCCATGTCCATCAGAACTGATCATCATATAGTATTGTTGTTGCCGTGTATGATGATCTCCTGGTTCTGCTCATTTCACTCAGCATCAGTTCATGCAAATCTCTCCAGGCCTCTCTGAAATCATCCTGCTGATCGTTTCTCACAGAACAATAATATTCCATAACATTCATATACCATAATTTGTTCAGCCTTTCTCCAATTGATGGGCATCCATTCAGTTTCCAGTTTCTAGCCACTAACATACCTAACTTTTCTAACAATTTGTTTACCTCCCTAGTTTCTTTCTTATTTTGTGGTTTGATTTATCTAATTCTGAGAGAGCAAGGTTGAGCTCCCCAACTAGTATAGTTTTGCTGTCTATTTCTTTTTGCATCTCTCTTAATTTCTCCTCTAGGAATTTGGATGCTATACCATATAGATTTAGTATTGATATTGCTACATTATCTATGGTACCCTTTAGTAAAATATAGTTTCCTTCCTTATCTCCTTTAATTAGATCTTTGCTTTTACTTGATCTAAGGATTGCTACCCCTGCTTTTTTTTTGTTCACCTGAAGTATAATAGATTATGCTCCAGCCTTTTACCTTCATCCCGTATGTGTCTCTATGCTTTAGATGTGTTTCTTGTAAACAGCATATTGTTGGATTCTTGTTATTAATCCAGTCTGCTACTCACTCCTGCTTTATGGAAGAGTTCATCCCATTCACATTCACAGTTAAAATAACTAATTCTGTATTTCCTGCCATCTTATTTACCCAAGTTATGTTTTTCTCTTTCCTTTCCCCTTTCTCCCTTTCCTCCTCCCCAGTATTTTGCTTTTGATGACTGCTTCCCCCACAGTCCTCCCCCTTTAGAGTCCCTCCACTTTTTTTACACCTTTTCCCTAATTCTTCTATTTTCATTTCTATTAGTCTATCCCTTTCTTTTCCTCCTTTCCCTCCCACTTCCCTATAAGGAAGGACAAGTTTCTCTATAAAACCAAATGTGTCTGATATACTCTTTTAGAGCCCAATCTGATGAGAGTAAGATTTACACAATGCTCATCTCCTTCCCTTCTTTCCCTCAATTATATTAGGTTTTCTTTGCCTCTTCATGAGATTTTATCTTTTTACCTCCTTTTATTTTAAGCTTTATTTTACCACCTTTTCCCTCTTTTTCCCAGTATGATAGCCTTTCCACCTCTAGTTTCTTTTTCATATTATCAAACTAATATCAAATTATACCCCCATTCTTTAAGTATACCCATAGTGGAAATAATAGTTCTCAAGAGTTCTTTCCTTTTTACCTTTTTATGCTTCTCTTGAGTTCTGTGTTTGGAGGTCAAATTTTTTGTTCAGCTCTGGTCTTTTCAATAAAAATAGGTGAAATTCACCTATATCATTAAATGTCCTTCTTCTTCCCTGGAAAATAATGCTCATTCTAGCTGGATAAGTTATTCTTGGCTATAATCCAAGTTTCTTTGCCTTTCAGAATGTCTGGTTCCAGGCCCTTCAATCCTTCAATGTGGAGACTGACAGATATTGTATGATTTTTATTACAGTTCCTTGGTATTTGAATTGTTTCTTTCTAGCTGCTATCAAAATCTTTTCCTTGGTGTGATAGTCCTGAAATTTAGCCACAATATTCCTTGGGGATTTAATTTTGGGGTCTCTTTCAGGAGGTGATCGGTGAATTCTTTCGATGGTGATTTTGCCTTCTGATTCTAAAACATCAGGGCAGTTTTCTTTCAAGATTTCCTGGAAGATAGTGTTTAGATTCTTTTTTTCCTCATGGCTTTCAGGAAGTACAATAATCTTTAGATTGTCTCTCTTAGATCTATTTTCCAAGTCCGTTGTTTTTCCTAGGAGATATTTCTTATTTTCTTCTATTTTTTTCATTTTCTTTTGTTTTTGTTTGACTGATTCTTGGAGTCTTATTGAGTCATTCACTTGCATTTGTTCAATTTTAATTTTTAATGTATTATTTTCTTTGGTTACCTTTTTTTAGCTCCTTTTGTAACTGGCCAATTCATTCATTGCTTACTTTTTCCATTTCACCAATTTTGTTTTTCAGTAAATTGGTGTCTTTATCATATCTCTTTTGGAGGGCTTCTTGCACTGATCTCAATTCATTTCCCCATTTCTCATCTAATTCCCTTTTGAGATTCTTTATGCAGTCTTCCAGGAAAGCCTTGTGAAAGGGGTACTAGCTCATGTATGCCTTTCTGGCTTCCGCTGTAGTTGTTTTGGGAACCTCAGGATCTGGGGTCTGCCCTTCTTTCTCTCCATAGAAGATGTCTATGGTGAGAGCTTTTTTATGTTTCTTACTCATTTAAAAAAAAAAAAGGTTGGGGTCTGTTTAAAGTGGAGAAGTGGGAAGATGGACTTCCTTCCGGGGGTGGAGCCATGGTGGCGGAGATCAGACAGGATTCTCTGTAACCTCCTCTAACCTCCCCTCAAACCAACAAAATATGAAGCCTCTAGACTGATTCTGAAGCAAAAAAATCCACAATATCCGGAGAGCAACGCGATTCTAGAAGAAGATACTCTGGAGGAACCTCAAAACAGGTCTGTTTTAATGGGGCAGGGGGTGGCCTGCTGAACCCAGACTGCAGCACAGGGAGACCGGGGCAGGGAGCTGGAGCAGGGAGCTGGAACAGGAGTCAGAACAGGAGTGGGAGCGTTGTGCTTTTCACACACCTGGGAGTCTTCTTCGAGCCTCTTGGAACAATTTGTCCTGATTGTGGGCAGGTGGTTTGGAGGGTCTGCCTTTTGAGGGGGATAGATTGTGAACCACTGAACCCCTGATGAGCATCGTAACTAGCTGCCATTACACAGCACCTTAAAGCAATCAATCAAACAACAGGTCTGATAAGCACCAGAAATAATTCAATCAGCGGAGCTGCCCAGCCCAGACATAATTCAATCAGCAGAACTGCCCAGTTCCTGAAATAACTCAATCAGCAGAACTGCCCCAGGGCAAATTAAAGCAGCTGTCCCACCTTTGCCCTAAACAGACCTCACACCTTTAAAAAAATGAATAAAAAACCAAAAAGAGCTCTCACCATAGACAACTTTTATGGAGAGAGGGAAGAACAGACCTCAAATCCTGAGGCCCCTAAAGGTAAAGCAACTCCAGAAAAAGCCCCAAAAAGAGACATAAATTGGTCTCCATGTCACAAGGCTCTCTTTGAAGATTGCATAAAAAATCTTAAAAGAGAGTTAGAAGAAACATGGGGAAATGAAATGAGATCACTGCAAAATAAAATAGAAAAAATGGAAAAAGAATGCAGTGAACAAAAAAATGTAATTGGTCAATTGCAAAAGGAACTAAAAACAGTAACTGAAGAAAATAAGACATTAAAAATTAGAATCGAACAATTGGAAATTAATGACTCATCAAGACTTCAAGAATCAGTTGAACAAAAACAAAAAAATGAAAAGATAGAGAAAAACATGAAATATCTCCTAGGAAAAACAACTGACCTGGAAAATAGATCTAGGAGAGACAATCTAAGGATTATAGGGCTTCCTGAAAGCCATGATGAAAAAAAGAACCTGGACACTATATTCCAGGAAATCATAAAAGAAAACTGCCCTGATATTTTACACCCAGAAGGCAAAATACTCCTTGAAACAATCCACCGATCACCTCCTGAAAGAAACCCAAAAATTAAGTCCCCCAGAAATATCGTGGCTAAATTCCAGAACTATCATACCAAGGAAAAGATATTACAAGAAGCCAGAAAGAAACAATTTAAATATCGGGGAGCTACAATTAGGATCACACAGGACCTAGCAGCTTCTACTTTGAAGGATCGAAGGGCCTGGAATCAGATATTCAGAAGGGCAAAGGAACTTGGATTACAGCCAAGAATAAGTTACCCAGCTAGAATGAGCATTATCTTCCAGGGAAGAAGATGGTCTTTCAATGATATAAGAGAATTTCACCTATTTCTACTGAAAAGACCAGAACTGAACAAAAAATTTGATCTACAAACACAGAACACAAGAGAAACATAAAAAGGTAACAAGAAAAAATAACTCTTGAGAACTATATTTATGTTATAGATACTTATAGAATGAGGGTTGATTTTATGAATTGATTATTACATTATGATTATGATATGATTACTGTGATTTTATGATTATTATCATATGATTACTGTGATTTTATGATTATTAT
>JAJPUD010014638.1:0-38468 GCA_023553655.1 Myrmecobius fasciatus
TATTTTTTATTTTTTTCCTGAGAATATATCTTTTAAAATTATGCCAACCAATTTGTGAGTTATCTTATCATGAGATAAAATTTTGGTATGTTAGGAATTTATCAATTTTATTTTTTGTATTTTCTTTTATTTTCATTATCTTCTGATTATTCTATAAAGCTCTTTTTGCAAATCACAAGCTTGTCTCAAGTGAACTACTGGAATTCAGGGACTTATCCATATTATAGGTTTAGAAAACTAGAGGAATCACAAATATTCTTGAAGTACAGGTATAGGGGCAGAAACTGTGGTTGTGGTGTGGCCTTCTTTGGATATGGAGTTCAGGGTCTATGAGCAATAAAAAAACCTCATAAAGAGATACGGGTTTTTAATGCTAAGTATTGTGCTGTGTGTATGTATATATAAGGCTGTCAGGATAGAAGACTTTATTTTACATTGAACGTAATATACCAAACATTTATTGGACACCTGCTGTATCTATCCAGTGTACTGTTAGGTTCTAGGAAAGAGCCAATTTTTAAAAGTTTTCTTTTTTATTACTATGAACTTGACAGACATTGTTATGCCCTTCCATCCTGGACTATTTCCTCATTCTACAATAGTAGGAAATTTGAGGGATATGGGGAGAGTGGTTGGGATGGAGAAAAAGGGACAACTCTAAGGCACCAAGCACCAGGTAAGCAGATTGAGCTAAAGAAAAACTCTGGCAATATTTGTCTACTTATTTATATCCTCAAAACATGTCGACTGAATTTTTTACCCCATTTTAGGTTGTTTCCTCCTTATGGTAATATATTCTTTTCTGGCTATCCAAGTCTTACTCATGTATTAAATTACAATTTAATTAAGAGCCATTTTCTTCACAAAGCTTTCCTCTAAAAATCCAGAGAGCAATCCTCTCTGTCTCCTGGACTCTCTATAACCCTTATCGTCTGTATTATTCATTGGCTTACATCATATTGTTTTAGTCTGAAAAAAACCTCTCTTTTCCCCCCGGTTAGAGATCTATCTATTTCCTTGCTATGGTCTTCCTTCTGCTCTGCACATTATTTTGGAACCTTCTCTTTCTAGATTCTAAGTCTGGAAGCTTCTTGGCTAGAAATTTCCAATTTTCTAGCTTATTGGTGGTTTTTTAAATCTGTGACTTCAGGGGTGGGAAACAACCAGACTTAATTGAGGGGGGTCCCTTTCTTCTTTATAAAACACCTGAATTACTCTGATGCTTGGGGTGACCATGACCTTCTCCTCCTGCTTCCTGACCTGCCTGAGGTGAGCTGTTCTGAAGCACAGTCCTAGGAATAACAGTTTGAGAGGGGTAGAACCTTTATCCAAGTTTTGGGAGTAGTTTCTTGTTTGAGTGACAATTGTGAACCTTCTCCTCACCCCACTCCACCTTCCTCTCATGGGCTGAAGGCTATCATGTCTGAGGCTCCCTGGTTCTTTCTTAATCCCTTTCAAGTTCCACTTTGGAGGTGTCAATTCCAGTTCCAGTGTGAGGAAGCTGGTAGACTGTCCTAGTTTAAAGGTGTCATTGGTGGCCCTAGTGTGATGTATGGTAATGATGTGTGGTGGTATTTAAAATCCTTCTATTCTTTGTCCCTTTGATATGGGACCTAAGCCAGATGACCACATGGCCTTTATTCTGGGACCTTTCTTTATACATACCAAATGTATAGATCTGTTGCTTTCAGATTGATTGGCTTAATTTCCCTATGCTTTAGCTTTCCCAGCTATAAAATGGGTATATCCTCACTGTGTCTCCCTGAGCACAAATATTGTGAAGAAAGCAATTTGTTAGTCTTATAGTACTACCTAAATATCATGAGTTGTGATTGTGATGGGATTTGAGGGATGGGGCAAACAGAATTTGCCCTTGAAAAAAGTGGTTTGTGAAATGAAATTTCTGTTGTCACCTCCCTTCCCTTCCTCTGTGCTTCTTGGGAACTCTCTGCTTCCACATTTCTTAGTTTTACTCCTGGAAGCATGAGAAATACATTCACCTGGACACATTCCTAGTCCCAAGAATATTGTTATTCTAAAACAGGAATGTAAAAAGGGCAATGCTTAGTTAAAAAAATTAGTGCTAATGATGGAATTTTGGATATCAGTGGGAAAGGTACTGGGGAGTCACAACAATAATGGACATTTTGTAGAGTGAATGCTTTAAGGTCTGCAAAATGTTTTTTTTTTTTAATTACATTTTCCCTTTTGATCCTCACAACAAACTTGTGAGATAACAGGTAAGGAAAAAGAAATTCTAAAAGGTAAATGTGGGAGGTGGGGTGAGATTTGAAGCCATATTTCTTCTGACTCCAAGACAAGTGCTTTTTCTATTCTATCAAAAATAGAATTTGTCAGGAGCCAGCTCCTCAGCTTGACTATGCCTATTATGCCTATGGATTCTAACAGCCCCCAAATGGCTTGTCAGGGGCTGAAATCTCTATCATGAAGGTCACAAATGAGTCAGTGAGGGCAAGGACTATTAACTACTTGCCCTGTGCTCACTTCCATTACTATAGATTGGTCTACTAGATTATGATTGTTACCTTGGGGAGGCAGACAGCTTGTGCCGGAATGGTTGAGATGTAAGGTTAAGGAGCTTTGAGTTTCAACTGGTCTATAAAGGAGTGATAAGTTCTGGGATGAGGAATGAGGGATGAGGGATGAGGGAACAAACTTTTCTTTAGAATTGAACACAGGATACAGAAAATGTCCTATAGAACAATGCCACCAGTTTCTTATGTATCCTTAAAGGATACATAAGGATACATATATCTTTAAAGGATACATAAGAACCTTACTTACCCTTTGCTGCCTTAACCATTCCCCAGTGTTCTGTGGTCTCAGGGGATCCTTATCTACTTAAGGACCAAAATTCATACCTAGGAGTCTAACTGATTCATTACCAACTCCCAGAGCCAAGTCTTGGGGCCTTATATGAGCAGTAGCTCAGGGTTAAGTCTTCCGGTATCTACTGCAGGAAGGGTGAGTGGGAGGACATTTTTCAGGGACCAATCTTTCTCTGGCTCCCTATTCTTACAATTGAGATCCCAGCCTTGCTTCTATACATCAGAAATAGATGAGTTAATCCTTGGTTGCAAATCAGAAAGGCAAGGTGTTTTCAGTTTTTCCTATGAAAAGAAACTAGTAATGATAAGAATGAAAAAATTAATTCCTTTCCTGTGCTGTAACATAGTCACAGACCAGAGATAAAAGGACTGGATGGGAATTTTAATCTCACCTAGACTAATGACTGAAGGATCATATCTGTTTGTGGGTGAGATTTTTCTGTGTGATTTTTCCAAGAACAGAACTAGCCATCTTGCAAGCCTCACATGAGCAAAATCCCAGACCACATGGACTTGCCTCTTGGGAAGGGATTCTAAAGGGAGGCTTCTCCTTTTGTGAGACAGAGAGATACACCTTCTATCTGATGTTCCACAGACTTGATTTTATATCCCCTCATCCCCTAGTCCAAGGTTCACTGCATGTAATAGTGAATGGTGATGGTGGAAAAAACAAAGGACTAGTAAAAAACAGATTCTAGTTCTTTTTTAATCACTGTGTGTCCTTGAAAAATCCCTTAAACTTTTTTCCAGGCCTCAGTTTGTTCATTTGTCAAATGGGAATGTTAATTCTTGCTCTACCTTCCTCAAGAGGGATCAAATGTATTAGCAATGTTAAAGTACAGATGTCTGAGAAGTACCAAATGCCATATAAATACCAAGAATTAGTATTATTATGCCATTTTGCAAATTTTCTTCCTAGAAAATGGCACAAATAAAGCACAAAACATGTGGCCTTCTCCCACCTCCATTTTAACTTCCATCTTCTTTTACCACCCTCTTCCCCAAGACTTCATTCCACTTGGAAACTCCCACAGTTTGAGCAAGGCACACTGCTTAAAAAAAAAAAAGCAAAAAAATACAACTCAAACACCATTACATGTGCTTTTAACATCTATTGAAGGAAAGAGAAATTCTCCATGTCTGTGACATCATAGAGTCACACTCTATGCTCATGACATCAGAGATATAGCCCCCGATGTCACTTCCATGAAGTCATGTTCCATACCCACGATGTCATGGAGACACATTCCATGTCCCCAAACATCCAAGCTATGCTCCATATCCTCGACATTACAGAGACACAAGGTGAGTCCACAGCATCTCAGTGACACACGCCATGCTCATGACAAACAGAGACATGCCCACGATGACCCCTGGGGCGATTTCTGGGGATGGGCACTGTCTGGCTCAGGATGCTGCCGTCATTAGCCTTGAAGATCTCAGCCCTATAGGTGGTATATCGAGGTGTTCAGGGCAGGAACAGTATGATGGCAGGAAAGTCATAGTATCCAGGTATTTCTGTCCTTGAACTTGACAAGAGGCTTTTCTGGTGGGGATGTGCAGCTAACATGTGTCAATGTCAGAGGGGACCAGAGTCCTTCACATGGAGATCCTGTGGAAGGGGCCCTAAAGGGTCCCTTGTCATTTTATTGGGCCCCAGTAGGGCCTTTTAAATCCAGTTCTCAGTCTACACACAATTGTCATGACTCTTGACACTGGGCCCATCACAAATGGGCACCTAGGATGAGGTTTTGGCTTCCTGTTAGCTGTTTGATTGCCACTGTTACACCATGCTTCTCCATACCCCTACCCCCACAATGCCCGCAAAGGCAAGAGTGCAGTTAGTGCAGTGAAGGCAGCCCAGGCCCAGCAGAGTGAGAACACAGGCTCCCAAGCCCTGAGGCCAGTCTCAGTTAACTGGACATCATGCTGCCCTCACCACGATTTCTAGTGCCCTGGCCTAGGGAAGATGCTGGTGGAGGGCAGAGTGCGGCTTGGGATCCCATCAGCAAAGAAGCTCTTGGTTAAATGCAGTAATTGATAGTTCATCAAAAGACAGGTGTGGCTTGGAAGGAAAGCAGCTGCAGTTCAAGTGCCCCCCACTTACCACACAGTCACACCCCCAGAGTCACAGAAATCTCATGGTTCCATCCTACTCAATCCCCCATCCTCCCCTCACACAAAAACACCGTCACACACACACACACACATACACACATACATGCACACAGGCACAAATTTAAAGATGCAGGTGTGCACAGACACAGGCACAGACAGAACAGTATTATGAGATCTGCAAATGATCTTTCCCGGGGCCACATGATTATACACGGTCCCCCACCACAGCTCCGGGGTCATGTCTGGCTGCACCTAAAACCAGAGACCCATGCTCACTCACATGCACAGCCACATACACTCTGTCACAGAGTCTCACACACACAGAGGGGACCCAAAGGGATCTGAGAGTACAGGCAGACCCTTGGGGGCCAGTCTGCCAACCGTGGGGGGTGGGCAAGGGGAGTTTCCACAGCTGGCTTTGGTCTTTGTTCAGTTCGGAGGGCTGACAGGCCCCTTTCCAGGAAGAAGGCACTGGCAATGTCCAGGAGCCCGGAGCAGAATTAGACCAGGGTGCCCTCCCCTTGATCACTGGCCTGGTGGGACAGGAGAATGGGGAGGTGGAGAGGAAGGGGAAGGGGGGAGACAGGGAAGACAGGCAACCAGAATCAGACAACAAAAGCTGACCTGCTGGTCCGGAAGCCCTGTGTGCTGCTCACCCCCAGCCACCAGCACCAGCCACCGTCCCGGCACCGCGGGCCGCCTCTGCTACTGAGGCTGCTCTGCGGTCCCTCTCAGTGCTCAGCGGAAAGCTAGCAGGAACATCAGCACGACATTAATGATGATGAGGAAGAGCAGGATGACAAAGACCACCACTCGCTGAGTCTCAGGGTTCATGTTGCAACGAAGGAAGGTGTGTAGGATGCTCCACTGAGGCCGGCTGCAGTCTGGGCCCTTCGCCATGGCTGGCCTTGGCTGAAGGAGGGGGGGGGGTGCTGGGGGAGGGGAAGGGGGCTCCGGCTTCCAGACAAGAAAATTCGGATCCTTGGCCGCTCCCAGGGAGGAGAGTTCAGAGAGAGGGGCTGCCTGGAGGGGGAAGGAGGAGGGAAGGGGGCCGAAGGAGGAGGAGAAGGAGCCCCAGACAATGGACCTATTCTGCAGCCGTCAGGAGCAGAGACCTGAGTCTTCTCTGCAAAGCCATTTTCGGCAGCCAGCCAAGAGGAGCATGCACGTGTCCCAGCTGCGGCTCCACCAGGCTCCCCCTAAGTTCTGGCTGCCCCTACCCTCCTTTAGTGGGGCTGCTCCCAGATCCCTCCAAGCAGAGCTGGATGGGGCCGCTGCCCTGCCATGGTGGGCGGCAGGGAGAATGCGCTGGAGCGGGGGCGCTCTGGGCTGTGATGGTGGATTCCCAAAGAGCCGGCTAGCTATTTGCTGAGCCTGGTATCCAGGTTACATGCGGGGGCCCTAGCAACGGAGCAAGCACAGGGGCGAGGGGGTAGGAGATTTGGAGAGGGGGAAGGGGGAAGGAGGGAGGCAGAAAAGGGAAAGGGGGGTTAGGGAGGTTCAGGAAACGCTTACTTTCTTGCTTTCAATACCTTCTCCCCTCCCTTTACTTCAGATGAATGGAGAGAATGCAGGGAAGATGCAGTACAGTTATCCACTCCATTTAGATGGATGGATAGAGAGGTTGTTCAGATTGTTGGAGGAGGTGGGCAGTGGGAGGGGAAGGACAGCAGCTGGAATATATTCCTCCCTATTCATCCTGAACATTTCAGCTTTTAGGAAGGCAGGTGTCAGTGAGGCAGACTGGCAGAGCTTACTCTGACAGGGTAGAGACACTCTTGAGAAGTGAGAGGTGGGAAGGTATGGGAATGTTGGACTTGGAGTGAGAAGACCTGTACTAGAGGAGGGGGCCTTCAATTAATTGATGGTGGGACTTTGGGCACTTTTCTCTGTGTCTATATTAGGGGCTTAGACTAACTGATAGCTAAATCTCCTTCCAGGTCTAACACTCAGAGATTCTTTTTTTTTTGGAACCTGGGATATATATGCTTAAGGGCAGTAAGAAGACAGGCACTTATATGTCATGAGGAGTAGGAAGGTCTATTTAAGAGCAACTAGGGAACACAGTGGGTAGATAGAACACCTGGGCCTGCAGTCAGGAAGATCTGAATTAAAATCCAGCCTCAGACACTTACTGGCTGTATGACCCTGGGCAAATTATTTAGCCCTGTTTGCTTCAATTTCTTCATCTATAAAAGATGGAGAAGGAAATAGCAAACCACTCCACTATCTTTGCTAAGACAGAGCCCAATAGGGTCACCATGAGTTGTACCAAACCAAACACAGCTGAAATGACTGAACAATAACAACAAAAAAGATCTATCTTACCCCTCAAGTATCTTGTTGTCTTACCACCATTACAATTTCTTGAATTCACGTGAGGGTAAGCATTGTCCTTTCTGAGATTCTCTTTTTTATTATTTTCTTTACTTTTCCTGGTTATACATGTATGTAAATTTAAAAAAAATACACATTTCTTTATGGATCATGTTGGGAGAGAAAAATCAGAACAACAGGGAAAAACCATGAGAGAAAAAAAAATAACAACGTGTTGATTTACATACATTCTCTATAGTTCTAAGATCCTCTTTTAAAGTACAAATACTCCTGGAAAGGGAACCATGTTGACCCATGGCACTTCAATATAAGTTAATTTATAATGGTAGTAAACTTGAATTTAATGTTCAGTGTCATTTGAACCTGACATCAATCCTGTGAGAGGGTGTTATTATTCCTAATTAGACCTAATTAGTGAATTAGAAAACCTGAGGCCCTGAGATTTGCTCAAATTCACAAAGTTTAGTAAGTGGGGGGGGGGGGAAGGGCAGCTAGACAGAGCTAGGTATAAACCAGGATGTCCTGAGACTATAGCTTGTAGAGCAACTGCCAATCTACATTGGTGGGGTGGTTTTTCCTTATTAAGAATTGCCTATGATAAAAAAATTGGAAGCCAAGGGGACGCCCATCAATTGGTGAATGGCTCAATGTGTTGGAATATTATTTTGTGGGAAATGAGGATCAGGATGCTCTTAGAAGAAAAAAAAAAACTCTGGAAAGTCCTCCATGAACTCAAACAAAGTGAAATGTACTGTATACAAAGTAATAGCAATGTTGTGGGATGACCAGCTGTAAATGACTTTGCTATTTTCCATAGTGCAATCATCCATGACTAATCTGAAGGATTTATGATAAAAAATACTGTCCATACCCAGAGAAGGAACTGATTGTGTCTGAATACAGATCGAAGCATTCTCTGTCTTTCTTTTTTAAACTTAATTTTTCTTGAGGATTTTTATTTTCATTAGGGTAGGAGATCTATATTTTTCTTTCAGAACTTGACTACTACAGAAATGTTTTGCATAACTTCACATGAGTGGTTTCTTAATTGTGAGTGGGGATAAGGGAGAGAACCTAGAACTCAAAAATTTTAAAAACAAATGTAAATTTTTTTTTGAATGTAACTGGGGGAAAATATTAAATCAATCAATCAATCAAGAATTGCCTGTGACATTACTGGTGTGGAAAAAGAGGTCCAGGTAGGCCTCAAGCTTAGGACTTCTGACACCAAACCTAGTGAACTTTCCAAATAACTTTCCTTTTTGAAAGGCACAACTCATGGCAGTGTGAGAGTCCTGGGTCCCAGGGGAAAAAGACCAAGGAAAAAACTTAGACAAATTTGAATTGGAGTAAACTTCTTATTTGGGTTCCCAGTTTTTTAGATCTGGAAATGGAAAGAAAGCATGCATAGCTTTGGGAGCTTTGTTGAACATCCCAATTTCTTTAGTTTCTGTGTTATCTCAAAGCATTTTGAAAATAGACAATTCTCACAGGGTTCTGGGGGTGGGAGTGGGAAGTGAAAGAGCAAGTCATAGAATTATGGGATTTGGGCATTGAAAAGGATTGTAGAGACCATTTATAATAATAACAATAACTGATATAAAAGGCTTTAAAATTTGCAAAAAAGATTTTATATACATAATCCCATCTGATAGGAACTCTGTCAGTCAGGCACTATAGATAGATATTATTAGTTTCACACAGAAGAGGAAACAATGGTCAAATGCTTTACTTGGAGTCACCAAATTAGTAAGCCTCAGTATCAGAGACAAGATTCATAGTCAGGTCTTCCTAATTCCAATTGTACGACTACTCCGTCCACCACACCAATGTTTCTTAAACTGTTTGCTGTGAGTCCATGTGGGGATGTAATTAAATGGGGAGGGGGTCACAAAAAATTCAGTTACAATAAAATATTCCTGAATGTCGTGGCCAAAAAATAATTCAAAATCAAACATGTAACAAATCCAAGGTATTTCTGGTGGTGCTCGCTTGTGTTGTATCTCACGACTTCACTGCAACCTTAGCACTGAACACACAACATGCTCATTTTGCACTACAAATGCACAAATGCTGCAAGAAACATCTCTGCTCAGATTTTAGATGGGTCACATAAAAATGTCTCAGGTGAAAAGAAGTCATAGGTGGAAAAAGTTTAAGAAGCTTTACGCTACACCAAACCACCTTCATTCAAACCACATTCTTCATCTAATAGAAGGAAATGGGCCACATTTGTGACTTGTCCAATTAGTTCCTGGCAGTTAATCTTAAAGCTCAGGTCTTCTGACTCCCATTTTAACACTCTTTTCACTCTACCCTACAAAGACTCATTTCATAAAGAGGGGAATCAAAGCCTAGGAAAAATTATGACTTTTTGAACAGTGACTAAGCAGGTCTGGGAATAAAATACAAAGATTCTGAAGCCTCCTTTTAATGTTCCGAAACAGGGTTTTTCTGTATAGTGTATAAGGTACAACAGAAACAAAATCACTGAAATATGCATGGAACATGGGCCCTAATTTTACCAGAAGAAGCAAGGAGCGATGTTAGGGAGACTAGTCTGTACACTAAGCCAATGAACTGTTTCAGATTATTGGTTAGTAAACAAATAACCATGTTAGGTCCCAGCAGATTTCAGGTACTAAGGGTATCAACAGGCAAAAAGATTTGCCTCCATTCAATTCAGCAAATACTTTCATGTTCATTTACATGGCATGACATTACCTCCCTGATGTCATGGTCCTTTTTGAGAACAAAGGACAAACAACAACTATAAAACTCTGTGCAAAGAGGCACAGATGGTATAGTGGATAAAGTGTTGTGCTTGGAATAAAGAAGAACTGAATTCAAATCTAGCCTCACACACTACATGTATGACTCTGAGCAAATATCTTAATCTCTGTCTGCCTCAGTTTCCTCAATTATAAAAGGGGGATAACAAAAGCACCTGCCTCCCAATATTATGAAATAAGATAATACTTGTAAACATTTACCAAAAGTGGCAAACAGTAAGTGCTTGATAAATGCCCATTTCCTTCCTAAGTACTAGAGAAGAAACAAAATCTAGATAAAAATCATCTATGCTCTCTCACATGGAATTTAAACAGATTTAATGCATCAAAAATCTATCATCTCAAAATATAAGTAATTAAGTGTTAGGGTATTGATTAAGTTTTAGAAGGGGTCATAAAATGAGTCAGCACCAGAAGTAGTATTTGAATCTAAGTCTTATTTTTTTTTTTTTCAGGTTGAACATGTTATCTATGACAATGCCACAGTACATTATATATGTTTATATTTTCATTATGTTATATAATGTTATACTTAATATAACATATTAGTATAATCACATAATAATATATAATATATTATCCTAGTAATAATAATACAAGATACACAAATGGATCTGTAATCACATTCATTTAAATGTTCCTTCCAGTAAAGCAGATTACAAACCATCTTGTGACACTGATGCCCATGTTTCCCCATAAATCTTTCCACCTGATGTGCTGCAGAGCTTTCTCACTTTCTTCTGAAATCATGAAGATGCCCAGAACACTCAGGCTGCCCACTTCTCCTCTCTGTGCCTCATCCCTTGACTACCCTCGACAATGTTCTTTATTCCAATTTTCTCTTTATTTCTTAATGATATTATGTTGTAATACTCTCTACCATGCGACTCTCCATTATACTTTGCACAATATTCATTTGCAATTTTTTTTTTTGGTGAGGCAATTGGGGTTAAATGACTTGCCTAGGGTCACACAGCTAGTAAGTGTTAAGTGTCTGAGGCTGGATTTGATCTCAAGTCCTCCAGACTTCAGGGCTTCTGGTTGCTCCTATTCATTTGCAATTTGTCAGATAATTGTTGTCTTTCCTGTGTCTTCCTTCCTTCCTTATCTATCTCTCTAGGTTCTTTTTTTCCCTGAGGCAATTAAGTAACTTGCTTAGGGTCACATAGCTAGGAAGTATTAAGTGTCTAGGATCATATTTGAACTTAGGTCCTCCTGACTTCAAAGATGGTCCTCTAGCCATTGCACCATCTAACTGCCCCTTCACCCCCATGTGTCTTTCAAGCATACAATATGGCTGATTGCTTTTATTTTAGGAAAAAGATAGGTCTTTGTTTCTAGAAGAAGATTCATAACAGCAATTGGTCCCGCTCTCCTCTTCCTATTTAATTCTGGATCCGACTCATTGTCCATTTTTGTTGTTTGTCCCAGATATTCATGTTGGTGGGGAGGTTTCATGGGCTACCAATTTAATGCATGCCATATAGTCAATAGACACTTGTCACTCATTTTGTATTTCCTGTGTGAATGGTCAGGTCAAATGTTTGAGGAATTATAGACTCCTTCCAGGAAGTTCTTTAGTATAATGGAGTTTAATACAAAAAGTCCCCTGAAAAGAAGAACAACTGGAAGACTTCACTGTCTACAGGTAATCCCCATCTTTAAAATTTTTTGTACTTTGTATTTTTCTGAATTTGACAAATACTCTATTCCTACATATAAAGAATAGAAAAAGAGGGTTGTATGTAAAACTTAATTACTATTATGTGCAATTTATTTTTTTAAAAATTAAATAATAAATTCAACACATTTGTTTCAAAGGTATCCTACTTGGTTATCTTTTGAATTCCCTATTGTTTTACTTTATGCATTTAAAAATAATGCTTCAATGACACTGTTTTCATTGTTTTCTCTTTTTTTTGGTATCACTTTCATAACCTCTTTCTTCTAAATTAAAAAACAAAAACAAAAACTTTAATAGAACAAATAAGAATACTTAAGCAAAAACTAATCTATAAATGTCAAAAATATATGTTTCATTTTGCATTTCCAGTCCAGTAGTGCCAAATTCAAATAGAAACACATACTGACTTATAAAACCACAAATTAACATTATCTATGTTTATTGTATCTTTAAAATTCATTTTGTTAAACACTTACCAATTATATTTTAATCTGGTTCTAAAGTTAGAGGAACTCTAGAATTTTGTAGGTTACTAGATGATGTTTTACTTTTTGCATCTAGTCTATTATCTTCCTTTCAAATAGACTGTTTTATCATTAAGTGTATAAGTCAAGGTAGGTCATTGGGTTAACCAAAGTTGTTAAATCTCTCAAAACTATTTTTCTTTACAAAATTATAGTCATTGTATAAACTATTCTTGTTCTGCTAACTTCACTCTGTATTAATTCAAACAGGTTTTCCCAATTTTTTTCTGAATCTATTCCTTTTGTACTTTCTTACAGTGCAATAACATTCCATTACATTCATATGTCAGAATTTATTTAGCTATTTTCTCATTGATGGATATTCCCTTACTTTTCTGTTCTTTGAGATAACAAAAAATTGTTGCTATGTGTCATATTAGGTCCATTTCTTCTTTCTTTGTTCTCTTTGGTATTATATGTCCAATGGTGATGTTGCTTGAAAACACAATTTATTGACATTTGGGATATGATTCCAAATTTCTAGAAGAGATGGACCAGTTCACAACTCCACCAAGAATGTCTTAATGTATCTGTTCTCATAGACATTTCTTTCTTTCTTTCTTTCTTTTTTTTTTTTTTGGTCATTTTTGCCAAAATGTATGAGGTAGAGTATCAGAGTTATTTTTAATTTGTATTTCTCTTATTAGTGAATCAGCATACTTTTTTCATATGGTTGTTGATAATTTTAATTTCTTCATAGGGAATCCCTCTGAATTCAGATCTTCCTGACTATAGTCCAGGGCTCGATCCACTATTCTGGTTAAATGCTTAGGTATTTTCCTTCTTTAAATGAAGGGCTTTGCAAATTAGAGAAACATAGGATAGTCTACCTGTGGAGAAGGAATAAATTTATGTCCAAAGAAGAACTGGAATCCTTAATTGAACACCAGAGAGATAATTTTGACTATATTAAGTTAAAAAGTTTTTGTACAAACAAAACTAATGCAGACAAGATTAGAAGGGAAGCAATAAATTGGGAAATCATCTTTACATTTAAAGGTTCTGATAAAGGCCTCATTTCTAAAATATATAGAGAATTGTTTCATATTTATAAGAATTCAAGCCACTCTCCAATCGATAAATGATCAAAGGATATGAAGAGATGATTTTCAGATGATGAAATTAAAACTATTTCTAGTCATATGAAAAGGTGCTCCAAATCACTATTGATCAGAGAAATGCAAATTAAGACAACTCTGAGGTACCACTATACAACTGTCAGATTGGCTAAAATGACAGGAAAAGATAATGATGAATGTTGGAGGGGATGTGGGAAAACTAGGACACTGATACATTGTTGGTGGAACTGTGAACGGATTCAACCATTCTGGAGAGCAACTTGGAACTATGCTCAAAAAGTTATCAAACTGTGCATACCTTTTGACCCAGCAGCATTTCTATTGGGCTTATATCCCAAAGAGATCTTACAGGAAGGAAAGGGACCCACATGTGCAAAAATGTTTGTGGCAGCCCTTTTTTTCAGTGGCTAGAAATTGGAAACTGAATGGATGCCCATCAATTGAAGAATGGTTGAATAAATTGTGGTATATGAATGTTATGTAATATTATTGTTCTATAAGAAATGACCAGCAGGCTGATTTCAGAGAGACCTGGAGAGACTTGGATGAACTGATGCTGAGTGAAATCAGCAGAACCATGAGATCATTATACATGGCAACAACAATACTATATGATGATCAATTCTGATAGACATGGCTCTCTTCAACAATGAAATGTTTCAAACCAGTTTCAATTATTCAATGAAGAAAGCCATATACACCCAGAGAGAGGGATATGAAATGTGGACCACAACATAACATTTTCATGCTCTCTATTGATGTTTGCTTGCATTATGTTTGCCTTCTCAGATTTTTTTTCTTGTAGATTAGACTTTTCTTGTATAGCAAGATAATTGTAAAAATATATATACACATATTCGATTTGTCAAGTATTTTAACATAATTAACATGTAGTAGACTTTCTGCCATCTAGGGGAGGAGTGAGGACTAGGGGGGAAAAATTTGTAACCGAAAGCTTTGCAAGGTCAATGTTGAAAAATTACCCATACATATGTTTTGCAAATAAAAAGCTTTAATAAAAATAAATGAAGGACTTTGGGGAGATAATATGGCAGTGGAGGGAGAAATGAACTACAAAATGAGTGAAATGGACACAATTGCAATGTGGGTCTGTAAGAGATGGAGGAATGAAGACAAAATTTACAAATTTCATAACAGTTTTGTCCATGCCCTACTCTGAATTTTTACAAGTTATTTCTCTTATCCACCAAAATAGAATTCTGTAACCTAGAGGGTATATTTCCTCTGTAGGTATCTTTCTTTGAGAAAGAGGAGTGTCTGCTTTGGGATAAAATATGTGTTGGATTGAATTATTCTTTTTCTGAGTGAAAAGAACAAGTACATTAATATATTTTATAAAGTCTTTTCTCTTCCAAGCTAAGGAAAAGGCATTATTTCCACACTTCCAATCCATTATTAATTAGGAGGCTTTCTAATTAAAAGTGTATCATGATTGTATAATGAATGAATATGCAAGATCCTCAGTATAGATTGGTATGTATGGGTGGGGTTGGAGCAGGGATGGGAGAAGAAAGGGATAGAGGTGGTAAGGAGAAAGGAAGGGCATGTGCTGGAGAAAAGGATTCCATTTTCAAAAGAATTTTTAAAAAATCCATTACATAGGGGCAGCTAGATGGTGCAGTGGATAGAGCACCAATCCTGAAGTCAGGAGGACTGGAGTTCAAATCTGGTCTCAGACACTTAACATTCCCTAGCTGTGTGACCCTAGGCAAGTCACTTAACTTCAATTGCCTCAGCAAAAAGCAAAATAAATTACATATAAAAATAAAGTTTAATATTTTATTTTATAATTTTTTGAGTTCCAAGATGCCATTCTAAAAAATAGCACACTAGAAAGTGAGCTTCCCAATTGAAAACTATGTCCCAACGGGTTATACAATTGAATACTCTTTGATTCAGCAATACCACTATGTCCGCATCCCAAAGAAATTTGAAAAAAAAGATCAAAGCACATGTTTTTTAAACTTTATTTTTCTTGGGGTTAGGGTTTTATTTGGTTTTTGTCTGTGCTTTCTTTTACAGTATGACTAATATGGAAAATATGTTTTCAATGACTACACATTTATAACATATCAAATTGCTTAGCTTTTCAAGAAGGGAGAAGGGGAAGGAGGGAAGGAAAAAGAATTTGGAACTCAAAATTAAACAAACAAACAAACATTAAAAATTGTTTTTACATGTAATTGGAAAAAAAAAGTGGGCTTCAAAGAATCACCAGGTTAGAAAAATTTAGCAAGTTTGGGCTAACTGGAATTTTTGATGTATATTTGATTACCCTTGTATCTAATATAATTTATATTTCTGTAAATTATTTCTGGATTTACATGTTTTATTCCCTTGTGAATAGCATCTTAGAGTCATAACTAAAGACTCTTGGGGTCTTTATTTAAGAAAGGGTCCAGGAGTCAGTAAGAGAAAGAAAAAGTATGAATTAGAGTTTGGGAACCTAGGGACAGTGGCAGTGCCATAACCAGTAATTTGGATGGGGATAAATCTCAGCCAAAGGAGTCAAGGTAGTTAAAGGCAAAAAAGGACAGGAGGCCTTATACCTTGAGCTAAGATTTAAAGATGAATGAAACTTATAAAAAGAAAGAAGGGTTAGAGCAATGGCAGACTTTATGGATGAGATCTGATAAAAATCAAACCAAACTCCTTTCAAGCTAAGATCCATGGCTTAAAGAAAAAAATACTCATACCTTTATTTTAAGGAAAATTCATGCTTTTACAAATGTAGCTATAAAATGAATTTCTGTAAATTAAATTTTATTTTCCAGTTTTCTATGAAAGAGAACTAAGTTTTCAATAAAGTGATACTAATGCTATTTTCAAAGCACTCTAAAGTTTAAAAGTGCTTTCCTCACAATAATCCCATGAGTTAGGTAGTACAAATATTAATATCCCCACTTTACAGAAAAGGAATCTAAGAATCAGCAAGATTAAATGACTTGTCCAAAGTCATACAGCAGGTAAGTTATAAAACCAAAAACTAAATCCAGATTCTCTGAGTCCAAATTCAGCACAACTCTATACTCCCCTAGTCTTCTTATTTAAAAGCATCAAGCATACCCTTTGACTCCTCTGCAACAACAAAAGTAAATTTAATGGAACACAAATGCATTGTTGTGAAGTTGTGAACTGATCCAACCATTCTGAAGGGCAATTTGGAACTATACCCAAAGGGCTAGTAAAACTGTGTGCCCTTTGATTCAGCAATGCCACTACTGGGTCTATCTTAAAGATATAAAAAAGGAGAAAAGACTCACATGTATAAAAATATTTATAGCAGCCCTTTTTGTGGTGGAAAAGAATTGGAAATTGAGGGGTCATCCATTAATTGGGGAGTGGATGAACAAAGTAATGGAATATTATTGTTCCATAAGAAATGACAAGCAGGCAGATCTCAGAAAAACCTGTACAAACTACATAAACTGATGCTGAATGAGATGAGCAGAGCTAGGGGAACATTGTACAGAATAATAGACTTTGCTCTTCTTCAGCAATACATTAATCTAGGACAATTCCAAGGGACTCATGATAGAAAATGGTATCTACAACCAGAGAAAGTAGTATGGAGTCTGAATGCAGATCAAAATATATCATTTTCATTTGCTTGTTTGTTTTCTCATGTTTTTTTTTTCTTTTTTTGTTCTGGTTCTTCTTTCACAACATGTCTAATGTGAAAATATGTTTAATATGATTGTACATGTATATATATTTATATCAGATTGCTTGTTATCTTGGGGGGGAAGAGAGGGAGAAAAAAATGGAATTCAAAATCTTATAAAAGTAAATGTGAAAAACTAGTAAATAATTTTTTTAAAAGAAAAGAAATGTAAAGCATTTGTGAGAAAGTAGTTAAGATGGAACATCTCTCTATGGCATGCTCAACACTGTAGTACCCCAGTGGGCATCATGCCTGTTGGGATTTTTATCACTATCTGCCAGTTCACTCCCAACTGCAGCACTTTGCAAAATCCAGGATCTTCCACACCATGATTCATGTGCTCTGCCCACACCATTATATTTCACTAGTTTTTTGTTGTTTTTTAATTATTTTAGTCATGACCCCATCTGGGATTTCTTGGCAAAGAGTTGCCATTTCCTTCTCCAGCTCATTTTAAAGATGAGGAAACAGAGGCAAATAGGTTTAAGTGATTTGCTCAGGTCATATAGATAGTGTTTGAGGCCACATTTGGACTCAGGAGGATGTATCTTTTTGACTCCAGGCCTGGCACTTTATCTACTGAACCACCTAGTTGCCCTCAGCTGCTAACACTGCATGTAATTCCACTTTGGGGAAATTTTGAGTTCCCTCCCATTCATCCTTTAAAATTTAACCCAGAATCATGGAATCTAAAATTTGGAAGGGGAGGCTACCTGTTTTAATCATCTGAACAGGAATTTCTTACATCCCCCCAAAACAGATCAGCTAGTCTTTGCTTAAAGATCTCTATGGAAAGAAACACAGCACTCTATTTCACTCCCCTTCTGACTAGTTCTATCTATTCAGAAATTTTCCCTTATAACAAGCTAACTGCTACTTCCATCCATTATTTCTGGATCTGCCTTCTGAAGCCCAGCAGGACAAATCTAACCCCTTTTTATGGACAGTTTATTAAATACTTCAACATAAATATCATAGTCTCCCTACATCTTCTTTCCTCCATGCTAAACAATCCTAGTTCCTCCAACTTATCCTCATATGATGGGATCTTGAGGCTCTACATGACTCTTTCTTATCTTCTTGATTCTCTCCAGCTCATCAAACTGGGAAACTGAGGAGGGAACACATTCAAGATCTGGGGGACAGCTTATGCAAAGATAGAGATTTAGGAAATAGAGTAGGCCAGGTTTTTTTTTTTTCCTGCAATTGAGGACATGAAAAGAAGTGATGTAAAATGAAATTACCCTCAATTCAAATGACAATATAGCCATACAGGCTTACTCCCAGCTAGTAATGACCTACTGCTTCATGTAAAACTTAAAAAAATACCTCTTAAATGAACTTATATAATACTGAATATCAGGGTGTGTATTTGATTTTCCTGATAGACTATAGACTCTATGAAGATTGGGTCATCATCTTAAAAAAGTGGTAGAAGCTTCTTGAACACAGAAGATGCTTAATATGTATTTGTTGAATGTGGGATAATTTGCTAAGTTAAAAGTTTCATTCAGATTTTACAAAGTAAATTAATGATATAGTTTTTATTAATTCTGTAATTTCAAAATTTTCTAAAATGTGTCTACTTAGAAAAAAATATACTGCTTACTTCAGTTATGGTCCAAATGAGAGAGATAAGGTCATGAAGAGAAGTTGCACAATACAACTATTCATGAGTCATTGAATATATCAGGAATTCAGATCTTTGGTGTTAATAATGGACAATAGTCACCACAAAAATCATCATATTATGATAAATTCCAGGTTTTCTTGTTACTGAGACCTTCCTTTATCTCTCTATCAGGATCAGTTTTGGATTTGCATACTATAACCACAATGTGCAAGGATAATTAATAATAATAGAAATAATAAATAATACTTTGATGCATTTAAGGATGTGGTCTCATCATCATGGGGACTCTCTCCAAAGATACAGAACATGACCCAATCAACGCCTTCCTCATCCTGAGTAGTTCTTGTTCATGTGCTCTCAAAAATCTTTGAAAGAAGGTACACTTAATGTGCTGAGGACCTTTCTAATAACAGTAGTCATAGTTAACATTTATATACTGCTTACTATGTGCCTAGTAAAGTGCTTAGCATTCTGCTATACTTGAAAATAATTTAGCATTCAGCTAAGCACTTTACAAACATCATCTCATTTGATCCTCATAAGACTCTTGGGAGGTAAGGACTCTTGTTACAAAACTTTTACAGATGAGGAAATGAAGCAAACAGAAGTTAACTGAGTTGCCCAAGTTCACGTAGCTACTAAGTAAGACTACCTTTAATCTTAGATTCTTGACTCTAGGTTCAGCTCTCTCTCCATTGCCCCCTACTTTCCTCTATATCTCTTAACATTATTATGCCAATGACCATTGAAATAACAAAGCCGACAACATCTGACAGCATGATTAGGTGCTTTGTTTTGGTTCTTGCATCTGATGATCTAGTTCTCCTATGGCATTTTTCATTGATAATTGTTGCAGCCTGATAATGGCCTCCATGGATCTTTTGGTGACTTTAGGAGATCCATAATTTTAATTCTTCAGAAACTGTAGTAACCCATGCATAGATCACAAACACAATAATATTAATCAGAGTAAGAGCAATAATGATAGTTTACCTCTATAGAGTACTTTGCAGTTACAGATAATTTGCATACATTTTTTTTTCAGATGAAACTGTTAGGTGCCATAAGAAGCAAATTACTATTATCTTTTTTTCCCCAAATGAGCACACTGTCACATAGCCAATAAGCTATAAAGCCAATTGACAAGACAAACATCTTAAGATGCTTTTTCAGGCACGGGAATAGGCTACGCTGATCCACCTTCTCTCCTTCCTACCTCCTTTGGCCTTATACCACCCAGGATCAGATAAGATCTGCCACATCCCATTTGCAATCCCCCTTTCCCTATTCCCCAAGTAAATTGGAAACATTCTAATTCCATGTTTTCATCTTCCTCAATTGATAACTATAGTCAAAGATTACAGTATTGCTCATTACAGAGTGGAAGTTAAAGATAATACCTGCTCCCCACCCATCACCATCATGGAATCTCTGAGAAGGAAGGAGCATTTCTAAAAGCACATAATAAACAAGCCTTTTCCTGTGTAGAAAGAGAAAAGTGAGAACCCACCATCTTAAGACTTGCCTTTTATACCATACCAATCTGCATTCATATTTAGAGGACCACAGTAACCCTCTCGCATTTCCAGTTAGTGTACAGAATATACTCTAATAAATCTCATTTAAACACATTAACCTTATTCATGGGATTTCTTCATTTTTTTTCTACTACTGATGCTACCACATAATCACTTATTTGGAGGAACTTTGCTTACAAATGTGGGAAATGAAATGGGTTTTAATTTTAAAACTCTCCAAACTCCAAATTGCTGAAATGGCTTAAATTCATGCCTGTATGCACATCTACATTACCATTTGGATCACTTGCAAATTTGCTTCTTTGGAGATTTTAATATTCCAAAATTCATAACTGTATAAAATTATGAACCTTAAGTTATTGTTCATCTATAGTATTTGTCTTAAATATGCATACTGGTATACTAGCTCAATTTTCATCATCCAGATGCATTACAGTATAGTTAATAGTTTTTTCTATATGAATTTTTATGGCAATCAATTTTTTGAAAAATCATAGATCTCAGTGAAGAGATTCTGTGATTTTTTGGTTTGATATAATCAAAACAATGTTATCTGCAAAACGGGAACATTTGTTCCTGAGATGAACTCATCATCTATTTGAAACACTTTTCATTTGGTCTTTATATAAGCTAGGATGATGGTGATTAGTTTTGGCAAGCATACATCTCCTTGTTTTATGCCTTATTAACAATCAGAAGGTTGTTCAATAGCAATACCTATGTGATTGTATTTATCAAGGAGTTTTGTATTATCTTAACACATGCATAATAAAAGATACATTAAAAGTCAATTGTGTGACTATAAAGATATAGACTGCACTAGAGTAGTTTGCATCTTCCCACTTCATATTTTTACCAAGGATACAAGCATACATCAGTCTTATAATGATTTGATTAAAACAAGAAAGACACATGAATTGGTGGATATTGAGAATCTCCCAAATGGCTTTTTTTGGGGAGGATAATACCATTAATGCGTTTTCCCATTCTTCTCTCACTATGCTATTCCGTATCACTTTACAAAACAATTATATAATACTCTTAAGACTGTTCTACCCTCTAACATGGATTTTCTTGGCATATATTTGATCTAGCCAATGAAATTAACAGTCTAATTAAAAACCTTTATTTATAAAACAGTTTCAGCTGTGACTTTTAATAAAGACTAAAATAGTCTTTAAAAAGCTATATGAAGAGTAAGAAGAAACTGATTTATGGGTAGATAGGATAATAGATGATCTAAAATAAGTGGAACTATTCAATTCCCATTTGGTTTCTTTTTCCTCTACCAATTGAATGATCTGCAGAGAAAGACAGAACAAAAATCCTTCAAAAAGAAATCAGCATCTAAAATAAATGAGGCATCAAATAGCAGGGACAATCACTCATCTGTTGTTAATGAGTCCAATTCACCTTGCCTGAATTACTGAAGTAGATAAACTACTGAAAAGACTTGTAAATGTGATTGCCAAATTGCTGACAGTGATCTTCAAGGAACTGTGAATGGGACAGATGCCACTGGACTGGAGGCACAGACATTCTGCACTGATTTTCAAGAAATAGAAGAGATAGATAGTTCAAACTATTTTTGAGTGAGTTTGACATAAATTCCTGAGAAAATTCTAAAATATGCTAGTAAAGAAATGGTTTCTGAAATGATATGATCATCAAAGACGAGTTTGTGAGTCAGCCTGTTTGTTAAGAAAGAGTCATGAACAAATATGGAAATATGTTTAAAAGAATTGCACATATTTAATCCATATCAGATTGCCTGCTGTCTTGGGGAAAGGAGAAGAAAAGGGAGGGAGAAAAATCTAGAATACAAAGTCTTAAGAAAATGAATGTTGGAAGCTATCTTTACATCTATTTGGAAAAATAAAATACCATTGAATTTTTTTTTAAAGAATGTAGGGTTAATAAAAAATAAAACCATGAAAAATTAAACTTATTTCCTTTTTTGATAGGTTTGTAGATAGAGAGGTCTGTTTTTCAAACAGATCTGATAAAGCCTCTCAAGATATCCCTGAAGATAAGAAGGAGGATACAAAGGATGTAAGCTAGATAATATAGTTAAGCAGGTTTGAAACTGGTTAATTATTAATATTATTGGAAGAGCATTGATCAATGAATTGATACAAAACTGAGGGAAATCTTCAGTGGAACATGCCAGAGATCTGTTCTTAGTCTTGTGGTGTTCAACATTTTTATAACTGACATACAGTTATTCAATCTATAGAGGACACAATTTTTGGTGGAATTGCCAAGATATTGGATCAGAGTTATAGAATACAAACAGAAAAACAACAAAAAAATCCTCAAGAGATTAGAATAATGGATTGAAACTAACAAAATTACAATTAATAGAAATCAACATGAAACACTATAGTTTGAATAAAAAATAAATTATTATACAATTACAGAATGAGAAAACATATGGTTAAACATCTGTATATGTGTGAAAAAAAAAGACCAAGTGGTTTTAACTGATTGCAAATTCAATATAAGTTAGTTGCTAATGCAGTCTTAGGCTACTTTAATACAAGTATGGTATCCACATGGTATGATCATTCCACTGGCTTAAGCCACAATTGGATTATCACATCTTGTTCAGGGTACCAAATTTTTGATGCGGGATTCACAATCTGGAGCCTATCAAGAGAAGGGTGATGAGGAGAGTGAAAGATCTCAAAAGTATAGTGTATGAAGGACTGGCTAAAGAAACTGAGGATGAGAAGAATCAAAGAATGAGAAATAATAGCAGGTTTTATAATGTTTTAAGGAGTGTGAAAGCAGTACTAAGCTTAGTATTTGCCTAATTGAGAATTTCTGCTCCAACAAAGGGCAGAAAAAAAGAGGACTGAGGCTGGAAAAAGCCTTAAAGAATATCTCCTCTGGCAGCAGAGAAGAAAACCAGCTATGGAGTTTAAGGAAGAATTAGTCCTGGAAGTCAGGAATTGAGCTGTGGGGAATAATAGACCCAGGGAAGTCAAACTGCTGTGCCTGGTGAAAACATCATGAAGATAACTCTGAGAAAAGAAAGGATATTGGGGCTTGGCAGTGCCAGAAGCACGAGTAGCCTTGGCCATTTGTGTTCCTTATATTCCTCTCTGCTAATATAATCTATGCTTACTTTCACTAACACATGTGCTTTTGTGAGAGAATGCATTGAGTTTATTAGGTGAATGCTTTATAGCACAGGACTAAAGACATCTGGGTTACTCTACTAGGGACTTCCCTATGCTTTCCATCAATTCATTAATTAATACAGATAATTCACCAGTTCTAAGGAGGCCTAATTATACTATCTTGCCTATACCACTTTGTCTTCTCCAGAAGGATATCTTGAGGGACTTTATTAGACTTGGGAAAAAAAAAAAGACTTCTGCTAGAGCATGGAGGAGGTGATCTACAAATTCTACCTGGTGTTAAGGGATGAGATTAGGAACAAAATTCTCTCAGATCCACAATGTGCCTACACCTAGTGGATGAGGGGGTGGGGAAAACATTCTAGAGGTGGGATACCCCTTCCTCACCTTTGGTATGATTCTCACTCTGTTCCACTAACTTTTCCATAATTCCCAAGCTGTCCCAAACATTCTTTCCAGGAGTGGAGATTTATTAGAACAAGAAACCAAGATGTTAGCAGTTTTGAATCCTATTTCTCAGACTTTCCACCATTGTTGACCACAGAAGAAAAGGTTCTTGAGTTCTATTGTATGCAGATAGTTAGATATGTGGCACTTCAGATTTATAAGTGTTTTCCTTACAACAACTTTAGTATAAATTCTATTATCTAGTATCTATTCTATTATCATAAAATTTATGGCCAGTAAGTTTCAGAGTCATACCTAGGTCCTCTGACTCCAAATCTCTGCCATGTTTACATTAATATATTATGTCCTATTATATCATGGCTTTTAATAACCAGTCTGAGATTAGTCTTGCATTATTTCATTTGAGTCTGTTAGGTCTTATGTGTTTCTAATTAGACTGTCAAGAATCTAAAAAGAAATAATGAAGAATAAAAGGAATATTAACTTTCTCTGTTTTTTGGGGTATGCTGTACAGCAGTAATTATTAACTACATAAATATCTGTCATCATAGTAAAATAGAAAAGGAGATCAATGGATAATCAAGAATTAGAACTCAGAGGATAACTAAGAGTCTAGTGTATGATTAATCTGAGAAAACAAAATACTGGATAATTCATTATCATATTAAAGCTTTAGATAATAGTATGGCAAAATAACAATAATATTAGTTAAAATTTATGAAGGGTTATTAATATTTACAAAGTACTTTACAAATACTATGTAATTTTGTCCTCACCACAACTTTGAAATGTAGGTATTATTACTATCCCCTCTTTACAGATGAGGAAACCAAAGTAGCCAGGCATTAAATGAGTTTCCCAGCTATTAAATATCTCAGACAGGATTTGAATTCATATTTCTCTAGATTCCTAGTCCTATTCTCTATCCACCATAGTATCTAACTTCCTCATGCCAAAAAAACCAAACAAAAACAACCCCTGCCAATAAATCCCATTCCAAGATAAACTGCTCTCCATCTTCACAATAACAATAAATTCCAAGTGATTCTAGAATGTTATTAAAATAATCAACAAGATTAAAAGAAATAATACATCTATTGCAATTGTAGAAGAAAGCAAAATTCCAATCAATTGAACAAAATAAGAAATTATAGGATAAAGAACTGATTTGGTCATATAAAAATAGTTCTTACACTCATAAAAAAGTTTTGTATCACAAAAGATAGTTCCCTTTCTCGTAGTATTCTTAGTTCTGGGGGAAAAGTGTATCCAATCAACCAAAACCCCAAGACCCTAGTTATCCAAGTACTGTTTTCTGAGATGTGCTTCTGGTTCCTTCCTGTCACTTAATCCAAAGGTATGCCTTTGATATCTCCTAGCATCTCTTCATTAAAACAACAATATGGAATCTCCTGCACCCAGGAGAAAAAGCAAAGAAATAACTTAGGAAAAAATCTTTATAATAAATATTTCATATAAAAACTTTTTCTACAATATCTGTAAGAAATTGATATAGATAGCATGAGTATCAGACCCATTTCCCAACTGATAAGTGGCTAAATGAAATGACAAGGGAGATCTCAAATAAAGAAATATACATAATTAAGTGAAAAGCTATTTAAACTCTCTAATAAAGTAAATGTAATTTAAAACATTTCTTTAATACTACCTTGCACACATTAAATTGGGGTAGTTCAAAAACGACAAAATTTAATGCTGCAGAAGAATGGACAGGCTAGTATATACTACTGGTAGAGTTATGGATTTGTACAATCTTTTGGGAAAGTAATACAGAATTATACAACAAAAACAACAAAAAATATTTTTACCTTTGAAATATTAATAATCTTATTAGTAGGTCTATACTTTAAAGATGTTGTTGATAGGAAAACAATATATATTTTAATAGCAATACTCACAATAGCATGATTCATAATAGTAGAAAACTGGAAATAATCCATATAGACAATGGTTGGGAAATAGATAAACAAACTTTAGTTATATGAATAAAAGAGAATGTGTGTGTGCTTGTGTGTATGTTTCTTAAGCACTTGATAAATATTATCTCCTTTGAATCTCAAAACAATCTTAGATACTACATGCATTGTTAACTTCATTTCATATGAGAACAGACTTAGGTTAAGCAAGGTTAAGTGACTTGTCCTTAGAAACATGGATAGTGTCAAAAGCAGGAATCTTGTTACTTAACAGCTGTGAGTGGATATCACCACTTCCTTTTCTAGATGTTTGGAAGCATTCCAATGCTTGATGATTGAATGGTTGATTTGGACATAAGTCTCTTGGTTTAAGTCTAATAGAATCTAATAGAATACCATTGTACCATGACAGCTCTAAAAAATACACAGAAATGTGAGAAGACATATGAAGAATGCAGAGGGAGAAAAAAAGACAAATTGGGACAATACTGTACACATACTTTATAATTATTTTTTAAAAATAATATATAGTAATGTTTAAAATATACATAAGAATGAATATAGAGGGAAATATAAAAGCAAATAAGGTTTTGTTACTACTTTATTAAAATTAATGTACATATTAAAATAAATTATACATAATATATTCATGAATATTTTTATTCTGCTTATGTGTATTTGAATTTTGTTAATAGTTCTGAGGTTTAGGAGCAGCTAGGTGGTGCAGTGGATAGAGCACCAACCCTGAAGTCAGGAGGACTTGAGTTCAAATCTGGTCTCACACACTTCACACTTCATAACTGTGTGAGCCTGGGCAAGTCACTTAACCCCACTTGCCTCAGGAAAAAAAAATTTAGTTCTGAGGTTTAGACTAAATTTAAGATACCTGTATGAAGTTCCAATCACTGTGAATATATAGAGAGATAAGATCTAGCTTTCCTCTCAAGGATTTTTGTATGTCTATTGAATGGGATGAGGATGTAAAGTATGTACACAAATAACTATAGTGAAAGACAGGAGGAGAAAGTTTAAAGAAGAAATCCAAGAAAACTATTATGAGGCATTTTAGGAAGGCAACATCACTTTTTGTCTGGTGTTGGTGGGTCAGGGAAGGCTTCATGAAAGAGTTGGTATCCCTAGGTCTTTCTACAAGTGTAGATATGAAGGGCACAGGGAAAATCCATTCAAATCAGGGGAAATGATTATAAGCAAAGAAAGGAGGATTAAAAGAGAAAAAGATGAAAATGGATAGTTTGACTAGAATGAAGGATATGGAAGGAGAGTAGTATGAAATGAGACAGGGCAGCTAAGTGTGAACCATATGGCAGAAAAATTTATATTTTACTTAGCAGGCAATGAGAAGCCACTTAAAGCTTCTGAGTAGAGGGCTGAATGATCTGAGCAGAGTTAGAGAGATTACTCAGCCCTGTGAAGGATAGTTTCCAAAGAGGATATATCAGCAAGAGGAAGACTATGGTGTCAAATTCTAGCTCTCAGCATCATCTTCAGAAAATTTTCTTTAATTCTTTCAGCCTTCTTAAGTCTCTTAAAGCATTTGCACTACTCCTATGAATTTACTCTGGTTTATAATATGATCATTTAATTTCTGCAACTCTGGAGATAGGGATTTTCTCATCTTGGACTCTTCCAATGTCTTTATTGTATTGATTCATTTTATCAGTGTCCTACCTAAAGTAGGGTAGAAACAGCTACATGGAACAGTGAATAGAGAGCTGGCCCTGGTGTCAGGAAAATCTGAATTCAAATCTGCCCTTAGACACTTACTAGCTGTGTGATACTGAGCAAGCCATTTAACCTCTACCTCTGAGCAAGTCTTTTAGTCTTGGCCTCTATTTACTTTATTTCCTCATCTGTAAAATGGGGATAATGATAGCACTTAACCCTTTTGCCTCAGTTTCCTCATCTGTAAAATGAGCTGGAGAAAGAAATGGCAAACTACTTCAGTATCTTTGTCATGAAAACCTCAAATAAGATCACAAAGAGTCAGACATGACTGAAATATAATTGAACCACAAAAAAGTTATTTATTATCATTATTATTTTCTAGAACTGAATATAGTTCTGCAAATGTAGGTCTGGGGAGGGCAGAATATAGTGGAACCTCCCTAGTCCTGGACACTGTTCCTGTCTTAATACAGATAAAAAAAATTCATCACTTCCTGCTACCTCCTCTCAGATTCTCATCTTGATCCTGCCCCGCTCTTATTCTCCCTACATCCAATTTCCCACTAACAATCTTTCTATTACCCTTTTCCATGGTGTCCTTTGGTACTCCCAATCTATTATAAACAAGCTTACTGATATCTTTATTTTTATTCTCAGTTGTTCTTTCTATCCTTTTGCACTAATTAAAATTTAATCTGCTCTTAATCGTATTACTCCATTGCTAATCACAGCACTCCATTGCTGCAAGGAGAAAGCTAAAACTGTTCTTCCCTCCTTAACTCTGGAGAAAACCCAGTAAACACAGAAAATTTTGTATGCCAAATAGCTGCATGGGTTTTTGGAGAAGCCTGTGCCTCAAAAGCCAGAGTCCTTTTCCTTTTTTTAAATCAATGAATTTTGTTTTATATCCCATTCATTTCTGTATATATTCTTCCACCACTCCTTTCCCCAGCAAACCAAACCAATCATTGCAGACTTAAAAAAAAAGTGGAGGGTGAAGGGAGAAGTTCAGCAAAACCAAATAGCATGAGTGACATCCGACAGAATGTACACTCTTCTGGACTCATTATCCCCCTTCCTCTCTACATGGATGAAAGGAATGGATAGCATTTTGCTCAACCCTTCTGCTCCTAAGTCCTTTTCATTTCAGATGATGCTAGTTAATTGGGATCCATTATAGAAAAGAACACTTCCAAGACTATTTTTATGAGCAATTCATTCTGTTTCTGGAGGACTAGCAGCTGTAAGAGGATAATTGTGATGACCACTTCCTCTTAAGGTTATTTAGAGGTAATAAAGTACAGCGGAAAGAGCCAGAGAACTGGCTTTGGAAACAAAGGTGCTGGGTTCAAATCCAGTCTACCTATGTGACTGTGGGCAGGTAATTTGACTCCCCAGGGCCTCATTTTCCTCATATATTATTGAAGGGGTTGAACTAGATGACCTCTGAGTGTCCTTTCAATTATGCATTGATGATTCTATGATATTTATGACTGTTTGATCATGTGATTATAAAGCTGAAGACCCTGCCTGCCCATTCATGGCAACCACAACTGAATCCATAAGGAGAGCCCTTACATTTTAGAACAGTAGACTTAGGTTTTAGATGAGATATTACAAGTCCATTATAAGTCATCGAGTCCTCAAGGAGTCCAACTAAGCTTGGACCAGATTAAAATGTAATTAGCAGACATTTAACAAAATAAACAAAATGCCACACAACAGATATAATATTGATTTATGATTTTCTAAGTCCCCATGGGCCTGCAGGTGTTGTTTCTATTTCAATTTGATACTACTGGTCTAGTCCACTTTCCTCATTTTATGGATAAGGAAAATTAGGTCTTAATAGCTTTAAAATGAATCCTCACTAGAAATATAACTTTGGACAAATAAGTTGACTTATCCAGGCCTGTTTCTTCATCTTCAAAATAGAAGTAAGAGTAGGGTTACAGTATTTCTAAGGCACCAGACAATTAATAGTCTATGAGTTATTCCTCCAGTTATAAATATCCCCATACAGACTTGGCCACATCCCTCTGCATTGTTGTTCCTTCTATAAGGAAAGCATTCTGGTTTGTGTGTGTGTGTGTGTGTGTGTGTGTGTATGTGTGTGTATATATACATACATACACACATATATGTATATTATATATCAATATCTTTAATATGAATATTAATAAGGAAATAAATGGTTGCATATTTAACAATTATAGGCAAAACTGACCAATGGCATAGATATCCACTTAAACAATTTGCTTTGGGAGGAGGTGCATTTGGAGCATGCTAATAAAACATTTTGGTCAAAAGATCTCCCCCACAAACTTACTGGGTACACCAATTCAATTCAATATCAATAAAGATATTTGAGGTGTCCAAGATGAGTTAGTTCCTGACTCCGGAGTTGCAGAATTTAAATACATAATTATATTACAAACCAGAATAAGTTCATAGGTAGTACAAACGCTTTAAGAAACTTAAGAAGTGAGGGGTCACTTTGACTGATAGAGTTAAAGAGAATTTCCTGAAGAAGATGACACTGGGAGCTGGAACTTGAGGCCCTAGTCTTCCTCTAGTTGGTCTATCTCCTCTGGAATCCATCCTCCACAGGGCTAGATGAGTAATCTCTCTAACTTTATTCTGATCATTCATTCCTGTACTCAGAAACTTTAAAAGGCTTCTCAATGCCTACTTAATGAAATATAAACTATTTTACTATCTGGTTCATACTTACCTGTCCTGACTCATTTCATACTATTCTCCTTCACATACCCTATATATTAGTAAAACTATCCATTTTCATCTTTCTCTCTTCTATTTTCTTTTGCTTACATCATTTTCCCTGACTAGAATGGATTTTCCCTTTGCCCTTCATCTCCTCCTGTGGAAAGTCCTCATTTATGTGACATGAGAACTGATTGAAGAAGCAGAGGCTGTTTATTCTTCAGAATAGAAGTCTTGGGGGGGAGAGTGTGGTGATATAATTGCCCTCTTCAAGTATTCAGAGGGCTATTACTGGGAAAACAAATCTAAGTTGTTTTGCTTGGCCCTAGAGGGCAGTATTAAGAGAGATGGTTTGGCAAATTTAAATTTTATATAAAAGTCCCAAACAATTAGAGCTAATTCCAAAGAAATGAGGTCTCTCTCATTGGAAGTCTCAAGTAAATACTGAATGACCCCTTGAAAGTGATAAAGGGGCAACTAGATGACTTCTAAAGTTCCAACCTTAAGATGCTCTTGTTCTATGATTCCTAAGTTTAGAGACCTTAGAAGCTTTTAATAAGAAAAGCAAAAAGAGCCAGGATGAATAAGCAATATAGACATATATAACTGGAAAAGGAGGTGGGCAGGTTACAGAGAGAATGAGGCAGAACAGATGGACTGCCCAAGTGCTGTATTCATTTCTATGCAATACTAAAAGAATCAGAGGAAAGCCTCTTGTGTTTTCAGTGGCTCCACTACAGAGGATTTATGAGAAAAATAAGAGAAGAAATTGCATTGGAGGAAAGGGTGTGAATAGGTCACATAACAGAGACACCATCTTTGCTTGATGAATTCAGTATTGCTGAAGTCAGAGTTATGACTCTGATTCTTGGTTTCAAAATTTTTAAAAACTGTTGACTAGTCAGCAGTTACTGATTGACCAGTAAGCCCTAGCTAAGTCTCACTGGTCACTGTTTAGGTTTTGATGGCTCAGAATGAGTGTAAATAACATTTGCTTCTGTTCTGGCCAGAAACCTTGAGGGTATTCCCCTCTTAGAATGTTTTTTTTTGAACAGGTAAAAGAGGCCATCTTTTGCTTCATTTCTTACCTAGCTTAATCATTGAATGGGTCTTGTCTCAAATAAACTGAGACCTGGGGAAAACTTTAGCTTAAAAAAGCCAAGGTCTCCTACTGCATTTAGGGTCATCTCCAGTTGTCCTGAGTTATGTCTGGCCACTGGACCCAGATGGCTCTGGAGGAGAGAATGAGGCTGGTGACTTTGCTTAGCCCGTGTTAAGACACTACCTTCCTGATGCCATTGGTCCCTTTTGAAAACAAAGGACAAACATAACAACAATAACAACAACACAAAGCATCGTGCATGGGGCTGTGGTGGAATACAAATTAGAATATGATAGATAAGAAAATTGAGACATAGAGAAGTAAAGTCACATGTCAAATGATTACCAACATATGGTGAAAAGAGTATTGGGCAATGAGTCAGGAGATACAGGTGCTGGTCCCAGCTTTGCCATTAACCAGCCTTGAACAAGTCATTTTCAACTAACTGTCTCAGATGAAAATTAGATCCAGATGACTTTTAATGTCTCTCCCCATCCTAAATTCTATAAGTCTATAAGTAAGAAATAGTTCTTGTCTTCAGAGACCTTAAGATATAAACAAACAAGATAAATATTAAAATATTTAAACGATAGCTCAAGAGGTTGATAGAAGTGATGTCATATGGTGATACATCACTAAGTGCTAAATAAATGATATAGAAAATAATGAAAATTTAGAAGAGAGAGAGAGTTCTTCAGGCTGAGACAGTTAGGGAAAGTTTTTATAGAGAAAATGAAGGGAGATTGAAGGATTTATGCACTCACAAAGGATGGGAAAGGACATTTCAGGGGAGCAAAATGGTATAAGCCAAAGCATAAAATTGGAGAAATATAAGATATATTTGGGACAACTAGATTTTGAGTGGATAATATACTGGATCTGGAGTTAGGAAGACTCATTTCTGTATGTTCAAATCTAGTCTAACTGTGTGACCCTGGACAAGTCACTTAATCTTGTTTGCTTCAGTTTCCTCATCTGTAACATGAGCTGGAGAAGAATTAACAAACTACTCTAGTATCTCTGCCAAGAAACCCCCAAAGAAGGTCATAAAGAGTTAGACACAACTGAAATGACTGAACAACATCCACAACAAAAGATGTTTAGGGAATGTTAAACGTCTTAGCAATACAAATGCTCTATATCATTTTGCTTTGGTGATTTCATCAGCTCCTAAAGAAACAATTATCATTTATTCACATGATTCTTAGATTGATTTATATAGTCCTAACCTCTCCTGATCTCCACTCTACCGCCCGTTAGAGATCTTGAACAAAAAATCCTTTAGATATCTTGAATTTAACATGCCCACAACAACTTATATTTTTCTCAGACCACATCCCCCTTCCAAACATTCCTATTATTGTCAAAGGAGTCATCCTCCTTCCAATTACTCAAGCTCAAAACCTAGGTGTCATCTTCGATTCCTCCCTCTCTCTCTCACCTCCCATATCCAATCTGTTGCTGTCTTGTTGATTCTATCTTTGGAGCATCTCTAGTATATCCTCCCTTTTCTCCTTTAACACTGTCACCAATCTGGTGCTGATCTTCTTCACTTAAGTCTTAGATTCTTGTAGTGGCCTTCTGGCTGGTTTCCCTGTTTCAAGTCTCTTCCCTCCCTATTGCCTCCAATCAAATACAAAGGCCTCTGATTGGCTCCATAACCTGACCCTTTCCAGTCTTCTTACTTTTACTCCATATCACATACCCTATAATCCAGCACCACTGGTTTCCTTGTTGTTTCTCATGCATAATACTTTAACTTCCCATTCCAAGCTTATTCACTGGCTGGCCCCCATGTCAAGAGGGAAGTGCCATTTGAATTGAACTTTGAAGGAAATGAGGGATTCCAGAAGAAGGATCTCAGGTACCTGGTACCTGGCACACAATCAGTGTTTACTAAATGCTTATTAAATCAAATTGAATTGATGTCACAGAGGCAGCATCCACTATATCTGTATCACTGATGTAAAATGATGTATCATCTTACACCATTCCTTAAATAATGGAGAAAGTTCATAGTGGGGATGCAAATAAAATCAAACTCTCCACAACTCCTCTGTTCTCTAGCCATGAATCATCTATGTATGGGCAAATCACTTTGTCACTCACCTGCTTTGATGAAGACATAAAGGTATCAGAATCAGACTTCACAAAATGACAGATTTAGAATTGGAAAGACCATTGAGAAATATTTGTTCCAAAAAAAGTGAGATTCAGAGAGATGAAGGGACCAGTGTTGCCCAAGACCACACTAGTAGGAAATGGTCAGAATGAAGATTTGAATACAAGTCCTCTGAATCCATTGTTGTTTCCAATATACCTTATTGTTTCTTCAAAAGAACTTAATTGGAGTTCCTTTTTATAAAGAATTTATATCAGGTCTCCATTTTGAAACAATCAATATCTCATTTTTTTTTTGTTTAAGACTTTAAGGGTTTGCAAAGCATTTTTACTTGTATTATATCATTTGATCCTCACAACAACTCTGCTATAAATTCTCTATATTTTGCAGATAAGTAAATTGAGGATCTGATTGAGTTTAAATTATTTGTTCAGGGTCCCATAGATAGTATGGGCAATATTCAAAAGAGTGAAGTAGTTTAGCCCATTCCCATCCTTTTAGAAAATATGATTGAATATGTATGTTTAGTATGATACCAAACACCAACTCAAAAAGATTTTTCTCTGCTGTAGCTTGCTTTTTTATCTCCCACAGAAGCCAACATAATGCTAGGTATAGAACCGACACAGTAACAAATCTGTGTCGATCAATATGCTAGGAACAATATAGGCTGCCTGGGAACTCAGGAAAAAAGAAAATGTTCTTAAGAAATGTACTCCCTGTGGATCCAAAAACTAACCAGCATTTATGTGTTTTTTTTTTCTTTCAAAAATTCATATTAAAAGCCATCAGTGGAGGAAAAGGTGGGAGGAAAGATCTGAAAACTTGATCCCCAACCTGATCAACGTGAACTTGGTGTTCTTTGCAAAAGCTCTGGTTATTAATACTGAAAGCTTTGTCTTGTAATACTTCCAGTGGGCAATGTGGGGGCAAGGCCTGGTCAATGGTAACTTCAGGATTAGTTCCTTTGAATGGTTTTTCAAATGTTGGTGTCTTCAATGAGACTATGAGATCATAGGTTCCTAGATTTAGATCAGAAAGGAAACTTAAAAGGCCTTTTAATCCTTCTACCTGATATTTTTATTATTACAGATTGATGTGAAAATTACAGTCAAAGAATTCTTTACTAAACATATGGTTAGGACTTCACTAATTTTCATGGACCTTTTATTCAAGGTCCTCGGTATTAAGGACTCAAGGAACTTTGGGTGCCAAAGTCTAAATGAGTGAACTATCTTTTGTTTCAAAATTCTTATGAGTGTGTTTAAAGGTAAAGTTTCTTTACACCTCCAAGGTCATTTTGGAAAACATGGATTTGTTTCAGTATTTTTGTAAGACATTGCATTAGAACAGAAAATGGGACTAGGAATCAGGGGAATTCTAAGTTCAGTTTGCTCGATGATTCTGGTTGAACTAATTAGTCTCAGTTTCTTCACATATAAAATGGCAACTAGTTGGTGCTGTGGATAAAGTCCTGGAGTCAGGAGGACCTGAATTCAAATCCAGTCTCAAGACACTTAATAGCTATATGACACTAAGCAACCTCTGGCTGCCTCAATTCCTTAACTGTAAAATGGGGATGATAACAGTATCTATCTTGTAAAAAGCACTTAGAATAGTGGCATATAGTAGGAGCTATGTAAACTACTTCTTCCTTCCTCCCCACACAGATATCATGCAGATACATGAGACTTTTAATGTGATAATGGATCCCAAAGTACAAATCATGTTACAAGTGTAATCTTGACATCTTACTTAAGTGATGATAGGAATTAAACATAGAAGTGACTTTAGAAATCATCTAATCTAATCCCCACATTTTACAGATGAGAAAACTGAAGTGCCCAAAGGTTAAATGATTTGTCATCACAAAAATAATATGTTAAGTGTGACAGAGATAGTATTTAAAAAATCCCAGTAGGGAGATCCTTTGTCTTCCGATCCAGATCTCTTTCTGTTATTCTGCCTTATCTGGAAATCATTTAATTGGTTATTACCCAGAAAGACTTCAGGGTAACTAAAAATCAGTGTCACAAAATCCACACACTTGCACAAGACCTATTTATCTTTGTGGTATCCACAATTCAGACACCTTGGTTATCTGGTTTTCTACTACCAGATTAGAAACAAGGATGTCTATGTATATATGTGCATGCATATATCTATATCTAAATATGGATTTCTCCATATGTATGCATAGATATTTATGTATGGTTAATGTATATGTACATGTATATATACCTATAGGTCTCTCCCTATATACAGATGTATAGGTATAACTAGCTATAGGCATAGCTACACGAACACACATATATAGATAGATTTATACATAAATCTATCTATATATAACAATCTTCAATATGTACCTTTATATGTACATATTCACACACACATACACAACATCCTTTCTCGTACCCCACCTTCCTCTCTCTTTCTCTTTTATCTCTCTATCTGTTTAGAGAGAAAAAGATGGTGGAGAGAAGCCAGGAAGTTGCCTGAGCTTTCTCCAGTTTCCTTCAAAAACAACATTAAATCAGGTCTCTAAACAGATTCTTGAATGACAAAACTTACAAAAAGGTGGAATGAAAAAAAAATTCCAACTTAAGATAACTTAGAAGGACTTCAGGAAAGTCTGCTTCACTTGGGTAAAAGGGGAGTGTAACCCAGGGCAGAAGGTGTTCAGGTAGCTAGTGGGAGGCTCTTAGATACTGTACAGATCCACAATCAAGGCCCCTTGGGTCCTGACTCAGCAGTCCAGTGGTACAGTTGGCCAGCTGTGAGGACTCCAGCCTCCAGCACTGAAGGCAAACTACCAGCCATGAAAACTAGGCAACAAAAGGTACAAAGAGGTCACCCCAGAGCAGTGAGCAAGTCACCAGCACCTGAGATCACAAAGCCAATGACCAGGGCACTGGCTCCCAGCACAAGAAGGTTGGGACCGTTCCTCAGTGCCCTGGGAACAGAGCTCAACAGTAAAGCCATGAAATAGACACACACACACACACACACAAATAATAGCCATAGAAAGTTACCATGGTGACATGGAAGCTCAAAGCACAAACTCAAAAAAGAACAGTACTTCAAAGGGAAATGGGAATTGATCTCAAGTCAAAGAGCCTTCTTGGAAGAGTTCATAAAGGATTTTAGAAGTCAAATAAGAAAGGTACAAGAAAAATTGGAAAAAAATGAGATATATGCAAGACAAAGCTAACATCTTGGAAAAGGAAGGACAAAAATTTAATGAAGAAAACAACTCCTTAAAAAATACGATTGGGGGACTTCCTTCCGGGGGTGGAGCCATGGTGGCGGAGATCAGACAGGATTCTCTGTAACCTCCTCTAACCTCCCCTCAAACCAACAAAATATGAAGCCTCTAGACTGATTCTGAAGCAAAAAAATCCACAATATCCGGAGAGCAATGCGATTCTAGAAGAAGATACTCTGGAGGAACCTCAAAACAGGTCTGTTTTAATGGGGCAGGGGGTGGCCTGCTGAACCCAGACTGCAGCACAGGGAGACCGGGGCAGGGAGCTGGAGCAGGGAGCTGGAACAGGAGTCGGAACAGGAGTGGGAGCGTTGTGCTTTTCACACACCTGGGAGTCTTCTGAGGGCCTCTTGGAACAATCTGTCCTGATTGTGGGCAGATGGTTTGGAGGGTCTGCCTTTTTAGGGGGATAGATTGTGAACCACTGAACCCCTGATGAGCATCGTAACTAGCTGCCATTACACAGCACCTTAAAGCAATCAATCAAACAACAGGTCTGATAAGCACCAGAAATAATTCAATCAGCGGAGCTGCCCAGCCCTGACATAATTCAATCAGCAGAACTGCCCAGTTCCTGAAATAACTCAATCAGCAGAACTGCCCCAGGGCAAATTAAAGCAGCTGTCCCACCTTTGCCCTAAACAGACCTCACACCTTTAAAAAAAATGAATAAAAAACCAAAAAGAGCTCTCACCATAGACAACTTTTATGGAGAGAGGGAAGAACAGACCTCAAATCCTGAGGCCCCTAAAGGTAAAGCAACTCCAGAAAAAGCCCCAAAGAGAGACATAAATTGGTCTCCATGTCACAAGGCTCTCTTTGAAGATTGCATAAAAAATCTTAAAAGAGAGTTAGAAGAAACATGGGGAAATGAAATGAGATCACTGCAAAATAAAATAGAAAAAATGGAAAAAGAATGCAGTGAACAAAAAAATGTAATTGGTCAATTGCAAAAGGAACTAAAAACAGTAACTGAAGAAAATAAGACATTAAAAATTTGAATCGAACAATTGGAAATGAATGACTCATCAAGACTTCAAGAATCAGTTGAACAAAAACAAAAAAATGAAAAGATAGAGAAAAACATGAAATATCTCCTAGGAAAAAGAACTGACCTGGAAAATAGATCTAGGAGAGACAATCTAAGGATTATAGGGCTTCCTGAAAGCCATGATGAAAAAAAGAACCTGGACACTATATTCCAGGAAATCATAAAAGAAAACTGCCCTGATATTTTAGACCCAGAAGGCAAAATACTCCTTGAAACAATCCACCGATCACCTCCTGAAAGAAACCCAAAAATTAAGTCCCCCAGAAATATCGTGGCTAAATTCCAGAACTATCATACCAAGGAAAAGATATTACAAGAAGCCAGAAAGAAACAATTTAAATATCGGGGAGCCACAATTAGGATCACACAGGACCTAGCAGCTTCTACTTTGAAGGATCGAAGGGCCTGGAATCAGATATTCCGAAGGGCAAAGGAACTTGGATTACAGCCAAGAATAAGTTACCCAGCTAGAATGAGCATTATCTTCCAGGGAAGAAGATGGTCTTTCAATGATATAGGAGAATTTCACCTATTTCTACTGAAAAGACCAGAACTGAACAAAAAATTTGATCTACAAACACAGAACACAAGAGAAACATAAAAAGGTAACAAGAAAAAATAACTCTTGAGAACTATATTTATGTTATAGATACTTATAGAATGAGGGTTGATTTTATGAATTGATTATTACATTATGATTATGATATGATTACTGTGATTTTATGATTATTATCATATGATTACTGTGATTTTATGATTATTATTATATGTTTATTGTGATTTTATGA
>JAJPUD010014639.1:0-40167 GCA_023553655.1 Myrmecobius fasciatus
GTGGGGGCTAGGACTAAGTCCGAATTACTCCTTAAACAAGGCAAGTCTGCCAGAACACCTGTCCCCAATCAGGGCAGAGTGTCCCCAGTGCCTCAGATAAACTCCAGGTGTTTGGAATTTGGAGTTTGGAGTTTGGAGATTCTGCCACAAAGAGCTGAGCTGAGCTGAGTCCCACCCTCACTTCCGGCCTACACCAGAGTCCTCTGACACCAGAGTCCTCTGTTTATCCCTCTGTCTGAGTTAGACAAGCCTGATGTGAAGTTCTTCAGAGATATCAGCAAGCAGTGTCCAAATATTTCTGGATTCGCTGATCAGTTCAGAGGCTTATTTTATTGTTGATTTGAGAGAAGATCAGAGGAGGACTCAGAGAGTCACCTTTTCACTCTGCAATCTTGGCTCTGCCCCCAGAATCCACAGACTACCTTTTATTTAACTTTTACTTAACTGGTAAACATTTGTACTTACTAATTTTATATCTATTCTGCATAGGATATGTGTATTTACATGATGACTTAAGTTTATTGCATGTAAGAATTGCTTTTCTTTGTGTTTCTTTTCCCCCTCACACCTAAATAGCAGGTGTACAATAGAAAATTGTTTGTTGATTGATTGAATGATAATGAAGAAATTGAGTATCAAAACAGCTTAATGACTTCCCCATTATCACCCATCAGATAGGCATTCAATGCCAGATATAGGATTCAGATATAGAATTCCATGGACTCCTACTCCAATCATATTACCTTTTGTAGAAAGAATAATAATAAAAACATAAAATTTATAAAATATTTTATAATTTATAAAATACTTTACAAGTATCATATCATATTAGCTTCATAATTACCCTAAGAGGTAGCTTATTATTCCAATTTTCAATGGGGAAAATGAGGGAGATAGAGGTTAAGTGGCTTGTTTAGAATTACACAGCTAGTAAGTATTTGAGACTGCATTTGAATTCAAATCTGGGCTCCAGGTCCAACACCCAACTACAGCATCACCTAGTCATCTCTAAACAGAATAGATGCAGTGTTCTTCAATCCAAGACGGAGTTTGGGAATCAGAGAAAAGTACAGATTTCCTATTCCATTCAACCTCCTCCCTGTTTTCTCTTCTCACCATAGTGAGACCTTGTTACTGAGTTCAGCATTCCTGATTTTTGAGAGGGGTTTGCCTATCAACACTTGAGTTATTGAAAACTTCCAGGAACCATTAATACTACTTTCAAAAAGTAGCAAGCATTTGAGGGAAAGGGGTAAAAAGAATCATACTTTATCTTGGAAATGGTTTGTTTATGTTTATTTGGAATCCTATTTTGATAATGGCAGGCCTTCAATAAAAGCCTATTGATTAACTGAGAAGAAGCAGGCTGCATCAAGAGTCAATAATATCTCCATTGATTCCACATAGGTTTCATTCAGCTTTTGCTGCTAAGGTGTAGCTCTTTCCACTTGATAGTAGATATTGAATCTTAATGCCTTGATTGTACAAAGGCATCAATAGGCAATAAGACATACTTGTGCATTTTCACATCAAGGGATAAAAATTTTATATTCCTTATGATTCCTATGTGTTTTAACAGAAGATAAATCTTCTTAATTTATGAACAAAAGGAAGATTTTATCATCCCTGTTTTCAAAAAGCTTACAAATGAGTAGGGGAGAAAACATGATAGCATTATTGAAAGCAGATGCTTAGATCACTGCTATAGGTCCTTAATTGGTTTCTCTACCACCTATTTCCTTATATCTCATCCATTCTCCACATACCTACCAAAGTGATTTTTCTAAAGTTCAGGGCTTACTATGCCACTCCCTTACTCAATGAATTCTACTGACTCCCTATTATTTAAACATGGACTCTTTTGTTTGACATTTAAAGCCCTTCACAATTTTACCTCCAACCTATCCCTCCACCCTAATCATGAATTTCTCCCACTCGGTGTTCATAAATAAAATAATCTCATTTGATCCTAACAGATGCTGTTCTTATTCCCATTTTACAGCTGAGAAAATACAGTCAAGGAGAGGTAAAAGGATTTGCCCAGGATCACATAACTATTAAATGCCTTAGCTCTTCTTGACTCTAGGCCCAGTGCTTTATCCCCTATACCTCCTGCTTACAGAAGGTTTTGCTTTCTTACCATAACTGTTCATCTTTACTTTTCTTCCTTGTAGGTTTTCTTTTGTTCTCTGCTATGCACTTCATTCTTTTTCTCCCTTTTCTCCCCTCTCCAGGCTACAATTCCCTCAAACAGGCTACAATTAAACACAGATATATTTATGTATACATACATATATGTATATACACACACCTGCACACACATATACACATATATGCAAACATACATATACATACTTATATATAGATACATATATACACATACATCAAAAACATTTCTATGACTGACATATAATGTAGATTTCTCTCTTGACTTCAATCAGCATTTATTAAGCACCTATTATTTGTCAAGTAGAAAAGATGTTAGTACTAGAGATCCAAAGGTGAAAACATAGTGTGTGTGTTTGCATGTGTGTGCTACACCAGAGAGAGCCCTGGATATGGAGTCAGAGAGCCTAGGTTTGAATATTGGCCTTGTCATTACCTTCATGACTTTCAGCAAATCACTTTGTCTTCTTGTCCCTCAGTTTTCGTCTTTATAAAATGTGGGGATTGAAGTAGATGAGGTCTCTTCAAGATTTAAATCTAAGAAAATTCTAGGCTTTTGTGAAATTTACATTCTACTGGAAAATTTGACATGTCTGTGTCTGTCTACATACGTACATATGTACACACACAGAGATATATATCTAAGTCATATACAAGTCTTCATGATTCCATTTGGGAAAGACACTGAAATATTTTGAGACACTGAAATATTTTGCCATTTCCTTTTCTAGATCATTTTTTTTTTTTGAAGAGAAACTGCAGCATACAAGTTTAAATGACTTGCTCAGAGTCACACAGCTGGCAGTATCTGAGGCCAGATTTGAACTTCAATTAATCTTCCTGATTTCAGGTTTAGTGTTCCATCTATTGTTTCATCTAATTACCTATATGTATTTGCATATATGTATATGCATATGATATATACACACAGATATTTAATATATGTAAATACTGTTTGTATTTACATAGATATACATATAAACCTTGAGCACTTTTGTTAGGCTATATCTATTGCACAATAAGAATAGAAATTCCTCATGGTAAGTTTCAGAGCAGCCATTTTACTATGGTCTGAAAACATCAAAAAGTAAACAAACCATACCTATTATTGGAAGGCATTTGGAAAAATTGGGACACATTCATTGTTGGTAGAATTGTGAGCTGATACATTTTGGAGAGCAATTTGGAATTATGCCCAAAGAATTATTAAACCACCTATAATCTTTGATCCAGTGATACCACTACTAGGTCTTTTACAAAGATGAATAGAGAAAAGGGAAAATAACTTATATGTTTGAAAATGTTTATAGCTGCTCTTGCTGTGGTGGCAAAGAATTGGAAACTGTATAAATGTTTATTAGTTAAGGAATGACTAAATAAGCTGTGTTATCTGTTTCTGATGGAGTACTACTTTGCTATAAGAAATGATGAGCTCCATGATCTTAGAAAAACATGGAAAGACTTGCACAAAATAATGAAGAGCAAAATGAGCAGAACCAAGAAAACATTGAATATAGTAATACTAATATTGTTTTAAGAATGACTTTGAATGATTGTCATTTTGACTTAATAACTATAAAGGTAACTATATGCTATAAATTAAAAATAAAATAAAATTTAAAATAACCTTTTGGTTGTTTCTTCACAACAGGGTCATGAAGAGTCAGACATAATTGAAATTTCTTAATCTGGTATTTAATCTTGCTTTTAAATATATTTTGATAACTATGTTTTAACATCATTGATTTCCTTTTAAATTCGGTTGATTTCATTTCATACATTTTAAAACATTATTCTGAGATGAAATTCATATCCTACTGCCAAAAGGGTTGTGGGGGAAGAAAACAAACAAACAAACAAAAAAACAACTGAAAACTTCTGAAGAATGAATTGTAATCTCCTTGACAATAGGAAAGGGTTTCATTTTTCAAAATTGTAACATCCCTAACACAACTGTAAGTATTTAATAAATATTTGTCATTTAATTGACTGTTAGGTGGTTGCTTTGATGAATAAGTATGATCAAAAAAGTTCAGGGAACCATTGCTCCTTTGTACTGGAAAGTTATGTTTTTATCTGCCTATAAACTTCAGAAGTACACGGGGAGTCAAAACATTTCTTACAAGAAGAATTAACACATAAACTTTGGATTCCTTATCTAGGTAAAAAGTAATGTTGTAACCAATTCTGGGGAAGTAGGAAATATGAAGAGTAAATAGTTTCAAAGGAGAGGTGATACTTACCTAAAATGAGCTGAGTAGACAATGAAAGAAGCAAATTGTCATAGCAAATCCCTTAATGTTTTAAATTCCACTGTTATGCTTGAATAGTTTGACATAATAGTCCTAGAAAGGCCATAAAATCAGTTTTCAGTCTGATAATACAGTTGCATTAAATTTTTATGATCCAATAGTTGGCCATAAAAAACGAGAATGATGCATTTTTTTTTTCCTGTGGAAAAAGAAAGGGAGGAAAAAGATGAATTTAAAGGATTTCAGTTGTATAGCAGTGGAGGCAGGGCACATGCTTTGTTTTGTTAGCTATGGCATGATAAAGCTTGTGTTGCTGACAGTCCCATGAAACCCAATAAAAAATTCTCTTTCTCATTTCCTGTTTACATGAAATGTCACTGTTTTGGGTTTTTTTTTTGTTGTTTTTTTTTGGCTTTGTTTTGTTTTTTGTTTGTTTTGGATGAAAGTTGTTAAGATACAAAAATTCTGTCTTCCTAAAACATTTGCATATTGTAGTTAGACAAATCTTTAGTTTCCGGAGAATACAAGAGAAATTATTATTATTTTTTTAATAGAGCTTTCATATTAGCTTGGGAATTTCCCCTCTTAAAGTCATTTGAAATGAAGATTACTAAAGAGTTCTTTTAGGTACAGTTGATTTTTTCAACATTAATCCCCAAATCAATTGCCTAGTAGATTTAGAATCGGTAAGACTGGATTTAAATCCCACATCAGATGCTTATTATATATGTGACTCACAGCTTCTACCTTCTCTCTGAGATTATGTATCTTATATATACATAGTAGCTTGCATTTATATTGCCTCCCCATTTACAATGTAAGCTTCTTCAGCATATGAATTCTGTCTTTATTTCTCTCCTGGGTAATAGAATACCTTTCATATAATAAGCATTTAATAAATGCTTGTTGATTTAACCTCTCTGTTAATTTTATTATCTGAAAAATGGAACCTGAGAGGCAAAATGCTTTGTATAGAATCTTTGAATAGCGAGTACCTGACTTCATGTCTTGCCTCTGATCATATTCTAGCAGTGTGACCACGGTCCACACAAATCACTTAACTTTTTCGTGCCTCTAGTCACCTCTTTAAGATTATTATAAATAATTTTATTGATACTTTGTATTGATGAATGGTGTTTCCATAGAGAATCACAGGTCTCAAGAACAACAGTTAACATGAACTGATGCTGAGTGAAATCAGCAGAATCAGGAGAACATTATACACAGCAGCAAGACTATACGATGATAAATTCTGATGGACATGGTTCTCTTCAACAATGATGTGATTCAAACCAGTTCCTATTGTTCAGTGATGAAGATAGTCATATACATCCAGAGAGAGGCCCGTGGAAACTGAGTACGGACCACAACACAGCATTTTAACGCTTTCTGTGAATATTTCCATGCATTTTGTTTTCCTTCTTAGGTTGTTTTTTCTTCTTCTCTTTCTAGATCTGATGTTTCTTGGGCAGTAAGATAACTGTATAGATATGTATACATGTTTTGGATTTGTCATATAATTGATCATATTTAGCATGTATTAGATTACCTGTCATCTAGGGGTGGGGGTGGGGGGAAGGAGGGGAAAAGCTTGGGAAAAAAGTTTTTGCAAAGGTCAATGTAGAAAAATCACTCATATGTTTTGTAAATAAAAAGCTTTTAATAAAAATAAAAAAAAGAACAACAGTTAAAACAACCAACAAATCATTTTGTTGTGGAATCATTTTAATTATGTCTAACTTTACAGGACTCTGTTAGCAAAGATACTGGAGTGATTTGTCATTTCCTTCTCCAGTTAATTTTACAGATGAGAAACTGAGGCAAATTGGGTTAAGTGACTTGCCCAGGGTCAGACAGCTAATAAGTGTCTTAAGTTGAATTTGAACTGAGGCTCTCCTAACTCCAGGAAGAACACTCTATCTACTGTACCACCCAGTTATCTTTAATCAACAAATCAACATATCAGTAAACATTTGTTCACTGCTTATCCAGTCCTAGGATAAATAAATGAAGTGAAAAGGTCACGATCAAATACGATAATATCAATAATATGGTGTAGTGTATATTGAAGGTACCTTCGGGCCAGGCAAGCCTGTTTGAATTATGTCTTTAATTTTTGCCAGTTATGTGACTAAACTTTCTTGACCTCAATTTACTATTTATAAAATGAGAAGATTGTACTGGAGAGTCTTTGAGATCTATTTCAGTCCCATAGCTATGGTTTTATGTATACATATACACATGTGCATACATATACACAAATATTATATATATAATATATTTACATATGTATACAGTCATCTACATATGTGTATATGCATAAATACTTCACTAACATTAAGGATACTATTCATCTTTGATACTGAGGGAAATTTGATGTATTATTTTCAAGTTTATCTGTATTTCTATTCCAATAAATTCTAATCTTAAACTGTTTTTTAAAATCTTTTTTGTTATAGCCTCATTTTTTTTCTGATTAAGTTTATAAACCCATTCTCAAAATATTGCTTTTAAACAAATACTATAAAATGCATAAGATTATAAAGAAAATCAATCATATTGAAATTTAGATATAATTTCTTAAAAACATACTGGATTCTAAGTTAAGAATCTTGCTTTTAGTGAACTTATATTAGATGTTTAGACAAAACATTTATTAAGGAGTTACTATTGTTCAGTATGCTGATTTAGTAGATATTAAAGATAATTTTTGCCCTTTATGGAATGATTAACTTTTTCAACTTTTTACTGTAATAGGATTTCAAAGTCTCATTTCAATAGTTTATTTTAAACTTGATCAAGATATGTACTATTCAAATGAGTCTGTCAGCTCCAAATCTTTGGATAACGTGTTAGTCCATAGCTAGAGAAGATAGTATATATAACTCCTTACTGTCTAATACCACTTATAGCTCCAAGGGTGCTAGAGACACTTTCAACTTATGCAATCTCTGATTATTTAATTAGTTAATATTTCAATATTCACCAATCTTGAATGATTCTGGCCTCTGTTCATGCCTCACAGGCTTATCTTTTAATTCCTATGAAATCCAAATTTACCAATAGGTTGCCCAGAATGTCACATTCCTCTCCATCCTAGTTTTCATTATTCCACTGCACCCTCTTTCAAACCTGCTGTCTCTTTTATATTTGCATACAAGAAAATAATATATTTCTTTAACAAGGGACCACAAAAAGCTGCATTTATGTTACTTAAAAAATCGCCATTCACAATTGTCATGAAATCTTAATGGAGATTCTCTGATACAGGAAGCACATACCTCCTAAAATTGTTTTCCATCAGGAGGTTATAAATATATGCATGAACTCCTTAAATTTGCCCTGGTCTCAGATATTGGACAAGTGTTTGGTTTGCCATTTCATTTATGGATAGATGTGAGCTGCTGCCTGCTGCAATATTATCCCATCCATCAATAAAAAATGCTGCCACAGATGGAGAATTATTTGTAAGTTAATCAAACTATATGCTAAGACAAAATTTTCTTCAACAGTTTTCTCCTCTGAGGGTGGAAAAAAACAGCTTGAGAGTAATGATGAAGTGGAAAGTTTAATGAAAGCATGCACTGGATAGGCAGTGCAAATTGTAGTTGGAGATAAAATAAATGCCCATAAAATATAATAAAGATTGATTCTATCTCCTGGGAGTTGCTAGGAAAGGTAATCACAGTTCCTGTTTATATTTTCAGATGGCCAGTTTCCTCAAAGGAGAAAGGACAGATGATCTATTTTTAGGAGGGGAAACTTCCAAGAGAAAAAGCAAGGGACCAAAGAATTCAAAATTCAACAATAAACCTGTATGATCATCTCAAATAAATTTGAATATGGATTTTTTTTGGCTTTTGGTTTTAGTCAAGAGTGCATCACTATAAGAAATTTACCCATCTGGGTTACTCTGTATGAAATTAAGTGAGGGAAAAAAACATACCCCTGAACTTTAATGGTGGTGAACATTGGAGCATGGTTAAACAGCATATTAAAATCATTTCAATGCTTTACTGATTCTGATTGATAAGTAGGTATAGCATCTCATTAATGGATGTTTATAACAGATGTTATTCAAGCTGTCTGTAGCATCAGGCACAGATGGGTTGGATGTGTGGCCTGCCAAGACAATAGATGGACTTTGGCTCACAGGCAGTTCTCAGTGACCAGAAAAATGCTACTGGCAAACAAAAAATACACTGAGATAATCCAACAGTTAAAATTTAGTCTAGGGACAAAAATAATATACTTAAGTCATTTTGTTGTGGCTAAAATACAATAGCAACAACAACAAAACAGTGCACAAAATATTAGTCATGCTCAGGGAAGGTACTGGAAATTTGTGGAAAATAATGGTAGGTCTATATTGATGGTAATGAAGATGATGATAACATATCTATGTAGTAGGAGTTTCAAAAAAGGGCAACAAAAGCAACCAAAGATTGTATACATGTATTCGATTTGTTGAATATTTTAATATAATTAATATGTAGTAGATTTCCTGCCATCTAGGGGAGAGGTGGGAACTAGGAGGGAAAAATTTGTAAGAGAAAGCTTTGTAAGGGTCAATGTTGAAGAATTACCCATACATATGTTTTGCAAATAAAAAACTTTAGTAAAGAAAAAAAAGACAAAAAAACCCAAAGATATAAAGAGATTGTAGTGAAATTAGACTAAAAATATTAGCATTCTTTGGTTTAGAAAAAAAAGAATTTACTAGTTGTGGACTGGATAGAGATTATCTGGAACAATCACCCTTTCTTTCAAATTAGTAGAATTGTGTGCATACTATGTTACCTTGTACCATTTCTTCTTTCATTAGCCATATTTAAAAAAAATCATTAAAAGCAGAGTAATTTTGACATTAACATGCTCATTAAACTTTTTCTTCTTAGCATGCTCTTTTAATCTCTGCCCAATTAATATGAGAAAATCTTTCTCTCATTCTAACACTTTTGTTTCTTTGTGAAACCCCAAATTAACCCTGATTATGACTGAGTATGATAATTGTTAAGGGTATCATGACATTTTTGTATCATAGGATCATAAATTTAGAGCTGGAAGATATTGCAGTGTTCATCTAAACCAACCCCACTTGTTTTATAAAAGGAAAAGAAGTAACACATAAAGCACTTAGCACATTGCCTGACAAATGGTAGATGCCATTTAAAGGCTTATCTCATCCCCATAATAAATGAGACCATTGAGACCCTCAGAAATATTAAGTAATTTGACCAAGTTCATACTCAGGCTCAACCTCTGTTTTCATAGTCACTATTTCTCACCTCTCAACCTCTCGCAACCAACCCCCCCTCCCCACCTCCACTGTATTGTATAGCAGAGCAGCATCCACAAATAGCTAAGTGGTTTAGTGTATAGAGCATCGTGCCTGGAGTTAAGATCTGAATTTAGATCTAGCTTTTGATACTGAAATTTACTTTAATAAATTTACTTTTGCAAAGTGAGAATAATAATAACTTTTCTTAAAATTATTGTGAGGATCAAATGAGATGTTATTGGCAAAGTGCTTAAGCAACATATTTCCTGGCACATAGTGAATAATTAATAAATATTTTGTCCTGTCTTTCAACTTATTTTGAAATGAAATTCTATACAATGAAGACTCAATTCTTCAACATTTGTTATTTTTGTACTCCCAATAAAATTGCATTCATCATTTAATTTAATATTTATTGACCACTCACTATATCCAAGGTGTTGTATGATGACAAAAGAAATTTTATTTTTCCTTAAGCAGTTTATATTATATTGGAAACGAGGTGGAGTAAGATATACGGTCTATCCATCTATCTAGTGAGAAATCCATGTTTACTAAGATCTAGAGGTATAAGAAACGATCTTAATGTAGCACTTAATGCAGCTGAACTTCTCCCACAGGCTCTCTCCTCTTTTGGATTCTGAGCCATCATGATTTCTTCATTCTTTTTCTGTATCTCTAATCTTCTCTGTCTCCTTCATGGGTTCATCTTCCATAATCTTCTAGACTAAACATTCCCTTTCCTTGAACTGATTCTCATGTAACATTATCCCCATGACTCTGTGCTGTTATTAGTGATTCATTGAGATTACCAAAGTTTCTTTAGTAACTTCTAGAATCTTATCAGGAATCAAAGACAAATTCAGCAGCCTCAAAAATTAAAATATTGCAATTTTTTTGAAAATCATCTTTCATCAGTACTTTAGAATCTTTCAGATTATCCATAGTCTTTCAAAGATTATTCACAGTTACTAAACTATCTTCCTTGCCAGAACTTTCATTACCCTGGGATGTAGTTCATCTGGATCTTGGGATTTGAATAGATATTCTATTATTATCTCCCTGTTAATAGGCTTCAACTTCTTTTAGTCATTTTTGTTCTATTCGTTCCAATCTGGAGAATAGTCTCCTTAAAGAAATTAGAAGTAAAGCAGCATAAGAAAAGTTCTTTTGTTCTCTTTAAAAATTATATTCATGTCATTCACCCTAGGTAGAAGTCTTATCTGTTTGTATTCCTTTCATTTCATAGCTTAGGAATTGGCTTTGTAGTTCTTAGCATTTATTAGTCTGTCTTCATTCTGCAGTGCAGTGCTCCTGAGACTATTCTGGCACATCCATGGAATGTTTTGGTATTTAGCCTTTATTTCCTGCTCTTGCTTCCATCTTCTATATGTATCTTATTTAAATCCAGGTTCATCATTGTAATTGCTGGGCTTCTGATGTCTTAAGACAACTTGTACTTTTCCTTCCCCTAATGTTTCTTTCTGTTAAGTATCTTCAGAATTTCATTACTAAGAGCATTCTGTCCTACCTAGGATGATTCCTCCTATAGAATATTAGATCATTTCCCTCCTGCAATAACTTTTCCTTTCTTTTCCCTTGATGTCACTATCCTATTATACTCCTTCATTACCACTCACCCAAACTACCATAAAAGTCTTTATTTTAACTTCACAATTTAAATTTTATTACAGAAATTTTTACATGGTTATCACAATTCTCCAAGTCCTTTGAGTGCATATATTTCACAGAAAATATGCTAGAAACCAATGTCTGTAATGCTTCCTTTGACAATGCTGTTAACATAAAAGGTCCTTGTCATGTTTGTTGTCTAAATTAACATCCTTGTATACTTGTTAGATAGTGATCTTGAGTGGTTATTTTTTATAATAAATCCTTAAATGATAGCTTTTTCAAATTTGAGTGCAACTGGACAACCATTCTATGGTCTATCTATTCCCAAGAGAGATTAGTCTACAAAAAATACATAGGGTGCCATATTTTCTGTAGTGATTTTTCAAAAAGAAACAAAAGCCTGCTACAAAGTAGAAAATAAGTATAAGGGAGATAATATGTCTACAAAGTACAAACATCTTATCCACTTATATTATTATAAAATGAGAAATAGATATTTTCTATCAAAGGGGAGCATCACTGAAATTTTTTAATAGTTTGCCAAATGTATAGTTATTAGGATTATCTAAATATCACTTAAATTATAAAACTGGTATAGATGATTCTATAGCATAATGAACACAAGTTACATATCACCAACCCCTGTAGTCTAGTAATGCCTGCCAAAGCCCAACAGCATATCATAAAAGTCTTTTTACAAATCTTCCATCTCCGTTCTCTTCCTACTCTGACCTAGTTTTAATATTAGGACCAGATTTAGTTTTTTATGCACAGATCATCTAACCCCCATCTTTATTAAACTGTCTAAACTTTCTATTTCTCTGAACATCAATCAGAGTGCTTTGCACACAGAAAGTATATAGCAAACATTAGTTGAATTTAATTAAATCCATAAATATACACAGAAGTCATCTAGAGAATCTAAACAAAATCTTCATGTATATTTTTTATTGTATAATTAAAACTAATTCTCTTCAACTCAGAGAAGAATTAGCCAATATGTCTATTACATCTCATTGTTGTTGTTCCTTTATATGAATACAGATTTTTAGAACAAGTTTTTCTTTTCTTTTAGGAGGATATGTTGAAAGACTGTTAGAGAAATGGATTGGTTATGTCAATGGGCAAATATTAGTGTTAACCATCCCATTATGGAAGACACAGTTTCCATTGGATAGGTTTCCAGGGATGTAACATCCAAAAGAGAGAGTCCAATTTCAATGCTTTTTCTTCTCAACTGGACAAAAAGATGGAGAAAAACTGGGGTACAGATATATATTTGACTCTTTCATGTATAAGGACGTCCATCATCTCACACTAATGCTTTTCAAAAGAAAGGTAATCTGAAGGACCTGATATAATGAATGCATAAAGCAAAGAGAAAAGTCATTGTTTTTCCTTGAAAGTTAAATAGAAACATTCTCTTTTAGGTTTACAGGGGTGGGGGAGAAGGTTTAACATAAAATCAGATGTTTAAATATTGATTTCTTATGGGAGGAACAGTGAATCTTCACTTTTTTAGATTACACAAATCAAGTAGATGTTGCCATGGTATTGTGATCTTCTCATGGTCTACATGGCAAAAGATAAAATCTCAGCGGGGTTGATTGAAGCTTTATAGATGAGAAGGCCCAACCATGTAGAGAGAGGACTAGATTGGAATCAGAAGATCCAAAGCCAGTTCTCCTACCTGTGTGAAGTTACGAAAATCACTTTACCTTTTTTCATCTGTTTCCTCACTTGGAAAATATGAACATTTGTAAATTATCTCTAAAAATCCCTTTCAACTCTAAAGACTTTGACCTTAAATATATTTGTACTGATTTTGTATTTATCTTCCAATCTGAGATTTTTAATCTCATGTATATTTATATACCAGGAATGGAGTGACCAGTGTAGATTTCTTTGGCTTAGTTTTATTTCATGTTGTTAAGTAGCTAAATTAATATTATAGTTTATCAATCATTCTCTCTATTTCAATTGATTCATTACTTGGTCATTCTTTTTTCTTGTTATTTAAAAATTTTTAATAGTATTTTTTTCAAATACATGAAAAGATAGTTTTCAACATTTACCTTTGCAAAATCTTGTATTCCAAATTTTTCTCCCTTTCTTCCTCCTCAAAACAGCAAGAAATCTGATATAGGATTAAACCTGGGTTATTCTTCCAAACATATTTCCATATTCATCACACAAGAATCAGATCAAAAGGGAAAAAAAAAACAAGGAAAAAAAAAAACAAGCAAACAACAACAACAAAGGTACAAACACTGAGCTTTGATACACATTCAGTCTCCAGAGTTCTCTCTCTGGATGTGGATGGCATTTTCCATCACAAGCCTATTGGAATTGTCTTGATTCACTGGGTCATTGTTGATATGACGGATATAAACACATTTGTGGACTTAAAATGTCAAGGAACAGAACTCAGGACAGAAATGAAAGGAAAATGTAGCAGTTATAATGCTATATGCCAATATGAAGCCAATCAGAAATGCAAGTTCTGGCATATTATAGCCTAGAAAGGTATGGTGATGGTTACAAGTTATCCTGTTTCATAGATCTTTATAAAGGCTCATCAGGAGGCTGGTTTAACAGCAAGTTTTCAACTCAATTTCACTATGTGTCTCCAAACAACATAGTGTAATGGAAAGAGAAAATTGCAATAACCCTGGAAAGGCAATTCTTAGAGCCATGGGTAGGATTTAGAAGTAAGGTTTTGAAGTTGGCTAATAATGTTCAAATAATTCTATTTCCAAGCCTCAGTTTTTTCATCAGTAAAATGAGGATAATATTATCATACTAAAATGAGATAATGCCCACCTCATAGATTATGAAGTTCATATATGATGATATATGTAGAATATTTTACAAATTCTGAAAAAATGTATTACTGACCTTATGATAAAAGAATATCTGTATTCAAATCAAGCTTTTAAAACATACTAGTGATATGATACTGGCAAGATATTTGATTTCTTATAAATTTTATAAAAATTTTCCAACTTGACTTTTAGTTGTAGAAAATTCCAATCTGAACCAGTGAATTCAGCTTTCGCATAGAAATCCCCAAACAGATGAAATCACAAATACTTATTGTTGTTATTTGATGATGAATTAATGACAATATGAGACTTTGCCCATTCCCTGCCAATTGTTGGCTCCTCTCCTCGATTTGTTTTGTATTTGTTTTGTATATATTTACTTAATGTGCACTTGTAGTTTCCAGGATAGAAGGTAAATTATTTGAAGACAGGGGCTATTAAATTTTTGTTTTTCTATAACCAATGCTTAACCCAGTGCTTCACCTACAGAAGGTATTGTAGTCAGTCAGTATTGACTGACAAACCAACTAAGGAGAATATATGTTTACATCACAATTCTGTCACAACAGATGTTTCCCCATGTATAAAATGAAGTTAGCAATATAATACTGACTTCACAACATTATTATGAGGGATTACCTGCATAAACTGTAATATAAAATAGAAGTATGAACAATTATTATTAGTGCTTGAATGAAGAGTAAACATTTTAATCCCTCATTTTTTTTGTCTGCTCATCTAGATAGTTGTTATTAAGTAAATGAAATATTCAGAAGGTTTAGTTTTCATTTGGATGATTAAAATACTAGCATATTCTTAGTGGAATTTCCATAGTTATTTTATTTTTATATTTTATATGAATCTAGGTATGAGATTGTCATTGTAAGGATATTGCAGTTACATGTTTTGGAGAAATAGTGTGAAATGAAAAAAAAAAGGCTGTATTGAAAGAAGAGAATATATATATATATATACACAAATATATACATATATATACATAAATATATACCTATACATATATACATATATAATATGCAAATACAGCACTTTTATTACTTCAGGAGGAAGTCAGAGCTAGAATTGTTCATAGGATGTTGATTCAATCTATGAGGAACAAAATAATCTCAAATATATCATGAAATGGCATTAAATTTACTACCCACTGGTCTCTGCTGATTGAATAGTTATGAAAACTCAGGTGCAATTCCTTGAAGGTGAAATTGTAGTGACAGAATTAATACAATAGAATCTATTGTTGATAGCCAACTTGAAGAATAATAAAATTGATATTGAAATCTCTTCTATTTTTCCTTCCCTCCCTATTGCTTCCTTCCCTCTCTGTTCTTTCCTTCCTTCCTTCCTTCCTTCCTTCCTTCCTTCCTTCCTTCCTTCCTTCCTTCCTTCCTTCCTTCCTTCCTTCCTTCGTTCCTTCCTTCCTTCCTTTGTTCCTTCCTTCCTTCCTTCCTTCCTTCCTTCCTTCCTTCCTTCCTTCCTCCCTCCCTCCCTCCCTTTCTCCCGTCTTCTCTTCCTCTCTTCCTGTCTGCAAGAGTCTTTCTCTTTCTCCTCCCCAGAGTTCAATCCAAACAGGATGTAGCACCATTTATGACTTTCTTAAAAAAAAATGAAGAAAGTCTTCTTTACAGTGCTCATACCACCTATGTCTATCATATGGGCACACCAGCATATTCTTACAAATTACAATAGTCTTGGATAACATGTGATAGACAGGCTTTGCTGGAAGTCTGATTTACCTACAGATGAGGCAGTGGAGACCCTGAGAATGAAAGTTATTCATTCATATTCATAGCACTAGTAATAATAGAAAGAAATATAAATTTTTATCTCAGGAATAAAATCATAGAAACAGAGGAAATTACAGGAAACACCTGCAAATTCCTTTGTTTTTCTACTAAAATAACAAATGTAAGCTTGTTTTCTAGCATAGAACTGAAATTTTTGTATCATTTTTTTCTACTAGTCTTTGTTAAGTTCTAGCATCATAGATGCCTGAGGTAAGAGCCATCTTTGAGTATAAATTCAAAACAATATTCCACATTTGCACAGAAAATTTTAAATACCTTTTTGTTGTTGTTGTTGATTTGTCTTTTCCCCTGAGGCAAGTGGGATTAAGTGACTTGCCCAGGGTCAAACAGCTAGGAAATGTTTGAGACCAGATTTAATCTCAGGTCCTCCTGACTTCAGGGCTGGCCTTAGCACCACTTAGCTGCCCCAAATTATTGTATCATGATCTGAAAAGGATGCATTTACTATTTCTGCCTTTCTGAATTTGATTTTGAGGTTTTAATGCCCTAACACATGGTCAATTTTTGTATAGGTTCCATGGACTGCTGAGAAAAAAGTAAATTCCCTACTGTCTCCATTCAATTTTCTCCATAGATCTATCATACCTAACTTTTCTAACAATTGGTTTATCTCCCTATTTTCTTTCTTGTTTATTTTGTAGTTTGATTTACCTAATTCTGAGAGAGCAAGGTTGAGATCCCCCACTAGTATAGTATGACTGTCTATTTCTTCTTGCATTTCTCTTAATTTCTCCCCTAGGAATTTGGATGCTTTTGCACTTGGTGCATATATATTTAGTATTGATATTGCTACATTATCTATGGTACCCTTTAATAAAATATAGTTTCCTTCCTTATCTTATTAGATCTATCTTGTCTTTTACTTGATCTGATATAAGGATTGCTACCCCTGCTTTTTTTTGTTCACCTGAAGCATAATATTTTCTGCTCCAGCCTTTTACCTTCATCCTATATGTGTCACTATGTTTTAGATGTGTTTCTTGTAGACAACATATTGTGGGATTCTGGTTTTTAATCCAGTCTGATATCCGCTTCCACTTTGTGGGAGAGTTCATCCCATTCACATTCACAGTTAGAATAACTAATTCTTTATTTCCTTCCATCTTATTTACCCAAGTTATGTTTTCCCTTTTCCTTTCCTTTTTCTCCCTTCCCCCCTCCTCAGTACTTTGCTTTTGATGACCCCCCTTTCCCAAATAGTACTCTATCCTTTAGATCCCTTCCCCGTTTTTACTCCTTTCCCCTGATTCTTCTATTTTCCCCTCTATTAGTTTATCCCTCTCTTTTCTTCCTTTCCCTCACACTTCCCTCTAGCAACAGACAAGTTTCTATGTCAAATCAAGAGTCTGATATACACTTTTAGAGCCCAACCTGATGAGAGTAAGATTTACACAATGCTCATCTTCCTCCCCTCTTTCTCTCAATTATATTAGGTTTTCTTTGCCTCTTCAAGAGATTTTATCTTGTTTTTACCTCCTTTTTTTTAGATCTTATTTTACCATTTTTCCCCTCTTTTCCCCAGTATGACAACCTTTCCCCATCTACTTCTCTTTTTCATATTATCAAAGTAACATCTAGTTAATTATACCCCCAAAATTTAAGTATCCTCCTAGTAGAAATAACATTCTCAAGAGTCCTTTCCTTTTTACCTTTTTATGCATTTCTTGAGTTCTGTGTTTGGATGTCGAATTTTTTGTTCAGATCTGGTCTTTTCATTAGAAATAGGTGAAATCCACCTATATTATTGAATGACCATCTTCTTCCCTGGAGGATAATGCTCATTCTAGCTGGATAGGTTATTCTTGGTTGTAATCCAAGTTCCTTTGCCCTTTGGAATATCTGGTTCCAGGCCCTTCGATCCTTCAATGTGGAGGCTGACAAATTGTGTGTGATTCTAATTATTGATCCTCAGTGTTTGAATTGTTTCTTTCTAGCTGCTAGTAGAATCTTTTCCTTGGTGCTATAGTCCTGAAATTTAGCCACGATATTCCTTGGGGTTTTAATTTTGAGGTCTCTTTCAGGAGGTGATCGGTGAATTCTTTCAATGGCGATTTTGCCTTCTGATTCTACAATCTCAGGGCAGTTTTCTTTCAGGACTTTCTGGAAGATAGTGTTTAGATTCTTTTTTTCATCATGGCTTTCAGGAAGTCCAATAATCCTTAGATTTTCTCTCCTAGATCTATGTTCCAAGTCAGTTGTTTTTCCTAGGAGATATTTCATATTTTCTTCTAATTTTTCATTTTTTTGTTTTTGTTGGACTGATTCTTGAAGTCTTATTGAGTCCTTCGCTTGCATTTGTTCAATTTTTCTTTTTAAAGTGTTGTTTCCTTCAGTTACCTTTTTAAACTCCTTTTGTAACTGGCCAATTTAATTTTTTTTTTCATTGCACTCTTTTTCCACTTCACTAATTTTATTTTTCAATACATTGGTGTCTTTTTCATATCTCTTTTGCAGGGCATCATATCCTTCTTGCAAGATATTGTATCCTTCTTCCACTGATTTCAATTTACTTTCCCATTTATCCTCCAGCTCTTATATTAGGTTCTTTAAGCAATCTTCCAGAAAGGCCTTTTGAAAAGGGGACCAGTGATGGTCCTTGCTGATTTCCTCTGGATTTTTGTCTAAAAGAACCTCTGGATCTGGGGTCATCACTTCTTTCTCTTGATAAAAGCTGTCTATGGTGAGAGCTCTCTTTTGCTTCTTCATTTTTTTTTTTTTGACAGTGTGGATATCTCTTTAAGGATGGGAAAAAAAAAAGGCGGCTGAAAGGTGCAGCTGAAGGTCTTTGCCCTGGGGCACTTCGGCGAATTAACTTAAGGTGCTGGGCTGGTGGGGGCTAGGACTAAGTCCGAATTACTCCTTAAACAAGGCAAGTCTGCCAGAACACCTGTCCCCCATCAGGGCAGAGTGTCCCGAGTGGCTCAGATAAACTCCAGGTCTTTGGAATTTGGAGTTTGGAGTTTGGAGCTTCTGCCACAAAGAGCTGAGCTGAGCTGAGTCCCACCCTCACTTCCGGCCTACACCAGAGTTCTCTGACACCAGAGTCCTCTGTTTATCCCTCTGTCTGAGTTAGACAAACCTGATGTGAAGTTCTTCAGAGATATCTGCAAGCAGTATCCAAATATTTCTGGATTCGTTGACTTGAAGATCAGTTCAGAGGCTTATTTTATTGTTGATTTGAGAGAAGATCTGTGGAGGACATAGAGAGTCACCTTTTCACTCTGCCATCTTGGCTCCGCCCCCACGGATCCGTGTAGCTTTTTTTCACACAAAAAATTGGTATTTAAAAGATAAGAGGTGACTCATTAGGTATTTATATTCTTTTGGTCTCTTTAAAAATATTAGGCCTATTCCTCTTTCTCCCTTCTTCCCCCATCCCCTTTCCACTATGTTTTTGCTTGTTTTACTTTCTACCTATTTTGAGATGTGATCCCTATCCCTTGCCACCCTGAAAAATGAACCACTTGTTAGTATGTGTATAGTTTCTCTTGTCGTGTTTGTTTTTGTTAGTATCCTTCTTCATGTAGTAGATATCCCACTGATGGTAAGATCTGTCCTAATCAGTTATGCTGGGTTTCAGAAAGAGGGAAAGAAACAAGTTTTTATTGAGTGCCTACTGTGTTTCAGAACCCATATATTAATATCATATACCCATATACAGATATCTCATTTGATTCTCATAACAACCCAAGGAGGCAAATGGTATTATACCATTTTATAGGAAGACTAAGCCTGAAGCTAAAAGTAGAGATTTTTCTCTAATCTCTTATTCCAACCTTACCATGTCATCTGAGCTATAAGACTAATAATAGACATACAACTTCTTGCCACTGGACTTTGATTACTAGAAGAGAGAATGAAGTTGAGGACTATGCACAGCTCTGCCCCACATGTCCATTTCATGTGTAAGTCAAGATATCACCTTAATTATGTCATTGGTCCTTTTTAACAGTGAAGGTGGAACAATAGCAATAACAAGTCAACTACTTTACAGGTGAGGAAACTAAATCCCATGGGTTAAATGATTTGCTTATGATTACACAGCTAGTCTGAGAACTTTGAGAATTTGGGTCTTCCTACATCAAGTCCCAGGACTTTATCCACTGTGCCATCTATGTACACCTATGCAACAGAAAAGAAGAAAGCAGACATAAATCTGTTCCTGGAACTTTTCAAGCTTATGTTTCATTGGTATAACCTATAAGACTTCAGAACCAATTTCAAATCACAGTAAAGCATTAATGTTGAGATTTGTGGAGAGAACTACATTATTTGGCCAAAGAGAATAATAAGGTGGATTTTTTTTTGGCTTGTGAAAATCAATATCCTCACTTTATTATTATACCTCCTATATTAACTCTTGAAGTTTATTAAGATGCTTATATGAATGATTGTGGCCAGATTTCTTAATTCCTATGTGAAAAGGAAATATACTTAGACATGTATTCTGAATACATATCAGGAATGAAAAAGGAAATAATAGAGAAGTTTTGGTTGCAAATCCAACTTAGAAAACATGTATATCTAAGGCTAGACAGCCTCGTCTTACTTTTATTATTTCCTTTAGTGACTAAAATAGTTTCAGTTTTAATTGAACACCATAGTTTTTCATTTAAGGCAACTAAAACATATCCACTCACTCTCTCTCTATCTTTCCTCCTTGTATTTTGTTTGTGCTACCTTCTTTCTCCCTCTCCCCATGAATGCTAGCTGATTGGTTAAAATTTGGAATTGATTGCTATGTGTGGTGTCCTCATTACAAACACTTTGGGAGCCTTCTTGGGACAGCCTCATTTGTAAAGAGAAGAGATCGCTGGGCATATACAGAAGGGGAATTTTTGTATTAAATTTTGAGGTGATTCAGGTGCCTTAGAGACACAGAATATTTGATTTTCCAGCTGATTCAGTTCTTGAATGGCTGACTGAACTGCTGGAGGTTATGGAGAGATAAAGCTGTTGATTAATTTCAACATTTTGTGGAATGCAGATCTATAAGTGTTATTTGTGTGGAATTGTTTGTGATAGCAGGGATTGGCAATGTAGTGGTATAAACATGAAAATGACAGATCAAGATAAATTATTGGTATCTTATATGTGTTTGTCAGTATGATTATATTAACAAACTAACATGTCAGAGAATCATTAAAACCATTGTTATAAAAACAAATTTCACAGAGAGACAAACATACATACACACATACACAGAAAAAGACAGACAGAAAGAGAGAGAGAGAAAGAGAGAGAGAGAGAGAGAGAGAGAGAGAGAGAGAGAGAGAGAGAGAGAAGGAGAGAGAGGAATAAAGAAGAAGAGAGAGGGAGAGAGAGGGAGGGAGGGAAATATTTTATCTATCATAAAAATAATTCCAAATTCATCCAATATCATCTAGGATTTTTTTTAAAAAATGACTTTTAGATCATTAAAACTTTTTCCTTTTAAAGTCAAAATATTTTTTATTTAAATGTAAAAATTTTGGATATGACTCATGTTAAAGTGGCTTGTGTTATTTTTTGGCTTTTTGAGTACAGTCTACTGAGAATAGTCTGATTTTTTGTTGGGATTGTCAGTATGATCATTAGTTTTCTAATACTACAACAGAGCTACTCTTCCAGAGGATATTAAAATATCAGGGTTGTTTGTCAATATTTATATTACTGATTTACAAATGTGTAGCTCATCAAAGTTTAAAAAGTACCTTTGTAGAAGTTATCTCATTCGGTTCTAAAAACAATTGCTTATTTATCCCCATTTTGTAGAAAAGTAAACTGGAAATCAGGAATGTTAAGCATCTTGCTCAAGATAATTCAGTTAAGAGATGGTTGAATTGGAACTAAAATCTAAATTTTGCACCATCTCAAACTCAATAGCATGTGTTTTCTAGCTCTTATGTCTAATTGTTACAAGTCTTTATCTTTTCATTTACTACCAAGCAATCATTATTCTTAATTCCAAATCTTCTCTTGCCTATTCTAACCCTTAACAATTTTACACTTCTAATCTGCAGTATCTTGAAAATGGTAAAACTAAGATGGTTAGAATTGTATGCAAAAACACTGTTAACAATCCAGTCATACTTTACAAAGCCAAGGTTTTTTTCCTTATTTCTATTTTTTAAAATTAAATTTTTTTTCTTTTTTCTATTTATTTATTCTGTTTCATTATTTAAATTCCAGTCTTTCAACATCTTTAACCTTGATCAAAAACTTACTCTCCTTAGACCACCTTATATTGATGGAGTCATTGCCTGCTCCACCCTATTCCCTCCATAAGAAAAGCTTTACAAAGAATTTAATCAGAGGAACTTCAGCCCATTTTTTTTATTCTGACTTGAATTGGGGTCTAAATCCTTTGTCTAGATTGCTGGGAGTGGCATGGAAGTAAAAGTGACACAGTCAAACTCAGGATTCCAAAATTCTAATTAGAATAGGTCCATGTCTTTATAATATCTATTCTTTTCATTAATTATTAGCCAATCAGATCTGATTGGTGCTTGCTGATATCAAAGAAGATGCCATGATTAGTCTTTAAGCTTATGAAAAAGAACCAAATGCCTGTCCTTTTATCCACCAATAATAATAAATAAAATGATTAATTATCCAGAAATTGTTTCTTGAAGTTTTTATGTCATAGTATAATATTAGATACATTGTCATAAATGTTTTCTGTTTTGCAACTTTAGTTATCTTTTTTTCTTTGTTTAAAGAAAAAATTCAAGCTGGAAATTATTAAGTTGCAAAAAGAATAAAAATATGATTAAGATGTATTTTTGATTGTAATAAATGGAGTTATAGTTTCTATTCTTATTAACTAACCATTGTTCAGAGTCAGTAGTTCACTTAAGAAGAGGTTGAAACTGTAACTTCATACAGTGCTCTTCTTTATTTTTCTATCAATTTTGTAGTTATTTTGACCTTTTATCTGAGTATTTAATGATTTGACTGCACACAGACTACTGATTTAAAAGTGAATTCATGTTGTTAATTAGTTATTAAGGTATGTCTTTCGTTTCTTTCTGATACTTTTTATTTTGCATTATGATTCTCTTTGTGTGGGACAGCAACTTTACCCAAATTAAAATCAAAGACCCTCAAGGTAAAAACCACTAAGGATTTATTACTGGTCTCTTGATAAAAGGCAACTCCCAACAGACAAGGTGTGCAAAGTACAAACTGAAAAACACAGGATTATGTAGGCCCTAATGCAGAAGCTCACCTCCCCACTCCTGGTCCTTCTTCCCATTGGCTGGGAGTCTGTAATTACTTTCTATTATATCCAGAGATAAAAAATACTAGCCAATGACACCCCTTACCATATAAGGAACTTAATGGTAATGAAAAGGTTGAGTGGGTATAGGAGGGAAATGTATGTTTAAGATAATCAAGCACCTGTGCCTTTGGGCTGTAACGCTGTTGTGAAGTCCCAAGTTCTATTAGGGCATGAATCGAGGCCACATTTTTTTAATTTTTTCTTTCTTTTTGCTGAGGCAATTGGGGTTAAAATGACTTGCCGGGTCATTCTTTGTCCTGACCAGCTCTCTAGAGGACATCAGTACCAGCCTGAGTCCTTGGCCTTAGGAGTGATGAGGCAAGACTCATGTGGATGGTCAAACATGGAGTCTGTTTATTCCAAATTCTCTTAGCCTTATATACCTTAATACCATTATATAACTATAGCAACACTGTGCATGTGCTAACTATATACTGCACATGTGGGACCACATAAACAACTTGGTGTTATATGGAGATGACTCTTTGCCACGTGATATAACTTTGCTTTAATTACAACACAGGTTGTCACTGCCCTCTGACTTTGCAGGAAGGCTGAGAGCCCTTAGGAGAGATGGAGAGCCAAACCAGACATTGTCAGAAAGTTCCCTCTGGGCTAAAGGGCCTTATACCAGGGCTCCCCCACTATCTGTGGCCCTACAAGTCACACAGCTGGGAAATGTTAAGTGTTTGAGGTCAGATTGGAACTTAGGTTCTCTTGACTTTAGGACTGGTGCTCTACCTATCTGCCACAAGGCCATATTCTTAAGAGAGGCCTTCACTCAGTTTATCCCATTCATCTTCTTGAAAATATATTAGTGATATACATGCAGTTTTTCATATCTTGACAACTCTTTTTCTTAATATGTAATTTTTAAAAAGACAACATATTGTTCACCATTCTTTTCTGTGCTTCTCAAGGCACAGATTCCACTTGATGTCAATGCATAAATTAATTTAGTTGGTAGGTTCTTGCCTAATTCTTCATAACATTTCTCTATTTCTCCATTCTCTGCAACAAATGCTATTTAAATATTGATTACTATTAGAGTGGTCTCTTTGCTTATGTTTATCAAGAGCACTTTATTGTAAAATGAAGAGTTCCATTCAAAAGGGCATATAGAGGTGAAACTACAAGGGAATCAATTAGACAGAATAAAAAGAGTTATTTTTTATTAAAGCTTTTTATTTTCAAAACATATGCATGGATAATTATTCAACATTAACCTTATAAAACCTTGTGTTCCAATTTCTACCCTCCCCCTTCCTTCCATCCCCTTCCCTAGAGGGCAATTAGTCTAATATATATTAGACATGGTAAAAATATATGTTAAATCCAATACATGCATACATATTTATACAATTATCTTGCTGCACAAGAAAAATCAAATCAAAAAGAAAAAAAATAAGAAAGAAAATAAAATGTAAGCAAACAATGACAAAAAGAGTAAAAATGTTACATTGTGATCCACACTCAGTTCCCACAGTTCTCTCTGTGTGTAGATGTCTTTCTTCATCACAAGATCATTGGAATAGGCATCAATCATCTCAATGTTGGAAAGAGTCATTTTCATCAGAATTAATCAGAATTGATGTTGCTGTGTATAATGATCTGGTTCTGCTCATTTCACTTACCATCAGTTCATCAAGTCACTCCAGGCCTCTCTGAAATAATCCTGCCAATCATTTTGTATAGAACAATAATGTTCCATAGCATCCATCTCCCATAACTTATTCAGCCATTCTCCAACTGTTGGCCATCCACTCAATTTCTGGTTTCTTGCCACTACAAAAAAGACTGTCACAAATATTTTTATAAATGTGTGTCCATGTCCTTCCTTAAAGGAAGGACCTTAAAGGTCTCTTTGGGATATAAACCCAGTAGAATCAATGCTATATCAAAAAGAAAGCACAATTTGAAAACCCTTTGGGTATAGTTCCAAATTGCTCTCCAGAATTGTATGACCAATTCAAAACTCCACTAACAATGTATTAATGTCCCAGTTTTCCCACATCCTCTCCAACATTCGTCATTATCTTTTCTTGTCATCTTAGCCAATCTGAGAGGTGTGTAGTGATATCTTAGAGTTGTCTTAATTTAAATTTCTCTGATCAATAGTGAATTAGAGCACCTTTTCATGACTAGAAATGGTTTTAATTTCTTCATCTGAAAAATATCTGTTCATATTCTTTGACCATTTGTCAAGTGGAGAATGGCTTGAATTCTTTTTTTTTTAATTAAAGCTTTTTATTTGCAAAACATATACATGGGTAATTTTTCAACATTGACCCTTGCAAAGCCTTCTGTTCCAAGTTTTTCTCTCCTTCCCCCCATCCCCTCCCCTAGATGTCAGGTAGTCCAATATGTGTTAACTATGTTAAAATATATATGACAAATCCAACATATGTACACATATTTATAGTTATCTTGCTGTAAAAGAAAAGCGGATCTACAAGAAAACAAAACAAAACAAAAGTGAGAAGAAAAACAAAATGCAAGCCAAAAGCATGAAAATGTTATGTTGAGGTCCCACAGACCTCTCTCTGGGTGTAGATGGCTTTCTTCATCACTGTACAATTGGAACTGGCTTGAAACAACTCATTGTTGAAGAAAACCATGTCCATCAGAATAGATCATCATATAGTCTTGTTGTTGCTGTGTATAATGATCTCCTGCCTCTCTGAAATCATCCTGCTGGTTGAGAACAATAATATTTCATGACATTCACATACATAATTTATTCAGCCATTCTCCAACTGATGGGCATACATTCAGTTTCCAGTTTCTAGCCATTACAAAAAGGGCTGCCATACAAATTTTTGCGCATGTGAGACCCTTTCCCTTCTTTAAGATCTCTTTGGGATATAGGCCCAGTGGGTATGTGCAGTTTGATAACTTTTTGAGCAGAGTTCCAAATTGCTCCCCAGAATGGTTGTATCTGTTCACAGTTCCACCAACAATGTATCAGTGTCCCAGTTTTCCCACATCCCCTCCATCAATTGTCATTATCTTTTCCTGTCATCTCAGCCAATCTGACAGGTGTGCAGTGTTATCTCAGAATTGTCTTAATTTGCATTTCTCTGATCAATAGTGATTTGAAACATCTTTCCATATTGACTAGAGATAGTTTTAATTTTTTCATCTGAAAATTGTCTGTTCATATCCTTTGACCATTTATCAGTTGGAGAATGGCTTGAATTCTTATAAATTTGAGTCAGTTCTCTATATGTTTTAGAAATGAGGCTTTTATCAGAACCCTTAAATATAAAAACAATTTCCCAATTTATTGCTTCCCTCCTAATCTTGTATGCATTAGTTTTGTTTATATAAAACCTTTTTAACTTGATATAATCAAAATTATCTATTGTTTCAAATAGTTTGTTGAGTCTCTAGGGTTCTCTAAGTATACCATCATATCATTTGCAAAGAGTGATACTTTTGTTTTCTCTTGACCTACTTTAATTCCTTTAGTCTCTTTTTCTTTTCTTATTGCCAAAGCTAACATTTCTAATAGAATATTGAGTAGTAAGGGTGACAGTGGTATGAAAAAAAGAACTTAGACATCATCTTACAGGAAATCATAAAAGAAAACTGCCCTAATTTTTATGATTTCCTTTAAGATGGTGTGTAGGTTCTTTTTTGTTGTTGTTCATCATGGTTTTCAGGAAATCCAAAATTCTTTAAATTGACTTTCCTATATCCATTTTCCAGGTCAGTTGTTTTTCCTAGGAGATAGTTCAGATTTTCTTCTATTTTTTCATTTTTTTTGACTGATTCTTGAAGTCTTATTGAGTCATTCACTTCCATTTGTTCAATTCTAATTTTTAGTCTATTATTTTCTTCAGTTACCTTTTTGGTCCTTTTGTCACTGGCCAATTGAATTTTTTTTGTTCATTGCATTCTTTTTCCATTTCACCAATTTTGTTTTTTTTAGTGAATTGGTGTGTTTTTCATATCTCTTTTGTAGGGCCTAATATGCTTTTTCCATTCCTTCTTGCTATGCTCTTATTTCATTTCACCATTTTTTTTCTAACTCTCTTTTGAGATTTTTTATGCAGTCTTCCAGGAAAACTTTGTGAAATGGGGACCAGATCAGGTCTCCCTTTGCAGTTTCCTCTGGAGTTACTTCACCTTTAGGCACCTCAGGATGTGAGGTCTGTTCTTCTGGCTCTCCATAAAAGCTGTCTATGGTGAAAGTTCTTTTCTGTTTTTTTTTTTTTTAATTCAAATTTTAAGGCTTGAGGTCTGTTCAATGCAAAGGAGAGACAGCTGCTTTAATTTGCCCTGGGGCAGTTCTCCAGGTTGATTTCCAATGCTGGGTAATGACAGCTAGATGCAGTTCTTCCAGAAGTCAGTTGTTTACAATTTACCTTTTACAAAAGGCAAATTGCTAAACCACCCCCTTGCAACCAAGGCAGAGTTGCCTAAAATGATCACGGAAGGTTTGTAGGTGCTTAGAAACTGCAACAGTCTGAGTCCAGACCCAGCTTCCTACCCTATCTCCCCATGCTGCTGTCTGGGCTCAGCAGACTGTCCTCCTGCCTTATTGAAACAGACCTGTTCTGAAGTTCTTCTAAGGTAACTTCTTCTGGGAATGTATTGTACTTCAAATATTTGGGGGTGCTTTGACTCCAAAATCAATTTAGAGGCTTCATCTGCTGTTGGTTTAAGAGAAGGTCAGAGGAGGTCATAGAGAGTTGTGTCTGTACTCCACCATCTTGGCTCTGCTCCTCAATATCACTCTTTATGTATAAACTATGAACCAATTCTGACCTTATCTTGGTATATGGTGTTAGGTGTAGGTCAAAGCCTAGTTTCTGCCATATTAATTTCCAATTTTCCCAGCAGTTTTTGTCACATAGTGAGTTCTTATTCCAAAAGTTGGGGCCTTTGGGTTTGTGAAACAATAGATTACTATAATCAGTGACTGTTTTGTCCTGTGGACTTAATCTATTCCACTGATCGACTACTCTATATCTTAGTCAGTACCAAATAATTTTTTTTAAATTTTATTTTATTTGCATAACATATGTGTGGGTAATTCTTCAACACTAACCCTTACATAGCTTTCTGTTACAAATTTTTCTCCCCAACTCCCCACCCCTCCCCTAGGTGGCAGGATATCCACTACATGTTAATTATGTTAAAATATTGGCAAATTGAATATATGTATACATATTTCCAAACATCATTGTTGTGCAAGAAAAATCTTATCTACACAAAAGATATATCAGATAAAGGAAACACAATGTAAGCAAACATCAATCAAGGAGTATGAGAATGTTATGTTGTGGTCCACATTTCACATCCCTCTCTCTGGGTGTATATGGCTTTCTTCAATGAACAATTGGAGATGAGTACAAAATAATTTTGATGACCACTGCTTTGTAAAATACTTGTAGGTCTGGCAAAGCTATGCCACCTTCATTTGCATCTTTTTCATTAATTTTCTTGAAATTCTTATTTCTTCCAAATGAACTGTGTTATTATTTTTTCTAGATCTATAAAATATTTTCTTGGGAGTTTGATTGGTATGGCACTGAATAAGTAGACTAATTTAGGTAATATTGTCATTTTTATTATATTTGCTCGGTCTACCCATGAGCGCTTGATATTTTTTCAGTTGACTAGGTTATTTGTGTGGAAAGTGTTTTGCAGTTGTGTTCATATAGTTCCCAACTTTGCCTTGGCAGGTAGACTCCCAAATATTTTATATTATTGACAGTTATGTAAAAAGGGATTTCCCTTTGTATTTCTTGCTGTTGGACTTTGTAAGTAATATATAAAAATACTGAGGATTTATGTGGATTTATTTTGTATCCTGCAACTCTGCTAAAGTTGTGAATTGTTTCTAATAGTTTTTTAGTAGTTTCTCTAGGGTTCTCTAAGTATGCCATCATACCATTTGCAAAGAGTGAAAATTTAATTTCTTCATTACCTACTCTAGTTGCTTTAATCTCTTTTTCTTCTCTTATTGCCAAAGCCAACATTACTAATACAATGTTGAGTAGTAATGGTGATAGTGGGCAATCTTGTTTCACCCCTGATCTTATTGGAAATGGTACCAGTTTGTCCCCATTACATATGAGGCTTGCTGATGGTTTTAAATAGATGCTACTGATCATTATAAGGAAAACTCCATTTATCCCTATACTATCTAGTGTTTTTAATATGAATGGATGTTGGATTTTATTAAATGTTTTTCTCTATCTATTGAGACAATCATATGTTTTTTGTTAGTTTGTTATTATTATAGTCAATTTTGCTAATAGTTTTCCTAACATTGAACCAGCCCTTCATTCTTGATATAAATCCTATTTGGTCATAGTGTATGATCTTGGGGATGACTTTTTGTAATCTCTTTGCTAATATTTTATTTAAGATTTTTGCATAAGTATTCATTAGGGAAATTGGTCTATAAATTTCTTTCTCTGTTTTTACCCTACTTGGTTTAGATATCAGCACCATATCTGTGTCATAAAAGGAATTTGGTAGGATTCCTTCTTTCCCAATTTTTTTTAAATAGCTTGCATAGTATTGGAATTAATTGCTCTTCAAATGTTTAGTAGAGGGGGCAGCTAGGTAGCACAGTGGATAGAGCACCAGTCCTGAAGTCAGGAGGACCTGAGTTCAAATATGGTCTCTGACACTTAACATTCCCTAGCTGTGTGACCCTGGGCAAGTCACTTAACCCCAATTGCCTCAGCAAAAAGCAAAAAAAAATGTTTAGTAGGATTCATATGTAAATCTATCTGGGCCTGGAGATTTTTTTCTTAGGGGGTTGATTAATTGATTTTTCTATTTCTTTTTTTTTAAATGGGACTAATTAATTTATTTCCTCTGCTGTTAATCTGGGCAATCAATATTTTTGTAGGTATTACTCAATTTCACTCAAATTTATTGACATATAATTGGATAAAATAACTCCTAATTATTGGTCTAATTTCTTATTCATTGGTGGGAAGTTCTCCCTTTTCATTTTTGAGACTAAAAATTTGATTTTCTTTTTTTCTAATCAAATTAGCTAAAGTTTATCTATTTTGCTATTTTTTTCATAAAACCAACTTTTGGTTTTATTTATTAGTTCAATAGTTTTCTTATTTTAAATTTTATTAATCTTCTCTTTTTCAGAATTTTGAATTTGGTATTTAATTAAGGGTTTTTCTAGTTTTTTTTTTAGTTGCAAGCACAATTCATTGATCTTCTCTTTCTTTGTTTTATTCAAGTAGGCATCTAGAGATATAAAATTTCCCGTGATAACTGTTTTGTCTGCATCCCATAAATTTTGGTTTGTTGTCTCATTGCTATCATTCTCTTGAATGGAACAATTGATTGTGTCTATGATTTGTTGTTTCATCCACTAATTCTTTAGGATTAGATTATTTAGTTTCCAATTAATTTTTGGTCTACTTTCCCCTGGCCTTTTATTGTATGTGATTTTTATTGCATCATAATCTGAGAAAAATGCATTTACTATTTTTGCTTTTCTGCATTTGATTTGATTGCCCTAACACAAGGTCAATTTTTGAATAGGTTTCCATGTACTGCTGAGAAAAAAAAGTATATTCATTTCTGTCTCAATTCAAATTTCTTTAAAGATCTAACATCTGTAAATAAAATCCAGGATTCTATTTACCTCCTTAACTTCTTTCTTATTTATTTTGTAGTTCAATTTATCTAGTTCTGAGAGAGCAAGGTTGAGATCTCCTACTAGTACAGTTTCACTGTCTAATTCCTTATTGCAGCTCTCTTAACTCCTCTTTTAGGGATTTGGATGCTATGCTGCTTGGTCATATATATTTAGTATTCACATTATTTCATTATCTATGGTACTTGTAAGTAGGATGTAGTTTTCTTCCTTATCTCTTTTAATTAGATCTATTTTTGGCTTTGCTTGATCTCAGATCAGGATTGCTATCCCTGCTTTTTTTTTTTTTTTAACCTCAGCTAAATCATATTAGATTCTGCTCCAGTCTTTTACCTTTACTATAAATATATCACTCTGGTTTAAATGAGTTTCTTGTAAACAGCAAATTGTGGGATTCTGGCTTTTAATATAGCATGCTATTTATTTCTGTTTTATGGGAGAGTTTATCCCATTCACATTCACAGATCATATTACTAACTCTGTATTTACTGCCTTCTTGTTAATCCTCCCCCATCAAGTTTTTCTCTTACTTTTCCCCCTTTCCCTCCTCCCCAGTATTTTGTCACTGATCACCCTCTCCTTCAAACAGCCCTCTCCTTCCTCAGTTCTTCTTTTCTTGTACATTTCCCCTTCTATTAGCCTCTCCCTTCATTTCCCCCTCCCCTCCATTTCCCTGTAGGGTAAAACAAGATTCTCTGTGAAGGTAAATGTGTCTAATATTCTCTCCTTGAATGAAATCTGATAAGAATAAGATTTGCACAATGCTCATCCACCTCCCTTCTTTTCCTCAATTGCAATAGTTTTTTTAGCTCCTCATAAGATGTAATTTACCCCATTTTAACTCCATTTTCCTCTTTTTCCAGTAGAATCACCTTTCCTCCTCCAGTTTCTTTTTAAAATTATCACAATAAAATCAAATTTTACCTGCACCCTGTAAGTATACCCATAGCACATTTAAAAATCTCGAGTTAGACATGCCATCTTCCCATATAGGGATATAAGTTTTTTAACTTTTAAAAGAAAGTTATTTTTTTCATTACTTTTTACCCTTTTATGCTTCTCTTTAGTTCTGTATTGAAGATAATTTTTTTCTATTAAACTCTGGTCTTTTCATTAGAAATAGATGAAATTCACCTGTTCATTGAATGTTCATTTTTTTTCTCTGAAAGATTATTTTTTTTTCCTGAAAGATGATTTTTTTGCTGGATAATTGATTTTAGCCTGAAATCCAAGTGATTTTGCCTTTTGTAATAGCAAATTTCAGGCTCTTCTGTTCTTTAAAGTGGAAGCTGCTAGGTTTTGGGTAATCCTGATTGTGGCTCCTCAATATTTGAATAGTTTCCTTCTGGCTGCTTGCAATATTTTCTCCTTGATCTGATAATTCTGAAATTTAGCTATGCTGTTACTTGGACTTTTCATTTTGGGCTCTCTTTTAGGAGGTGATCGGTAAATTCTTTCAATATTTATTTTACTCTGTGGTTCTAGAATTTCTGGTCAGTTTTCTTTCAAGATTTCCTGGAAGATAGTGTTTAGATTCTTTTTTTCATCATGCCTTTCAAGAAGTCCAATAATCCTTAGATTGTCTCTCCTAGATCTATTTTCCAAGTCAGTTGTTTTTCCTAGGAGATATTTCATATTCATATTTTCTTCTATTTTTTCATTTTTTTGTTTTTGTTTGACTGATTCTTGAAGTCTCATTGAGCCATTCATTTCCATTTGCTCAATTTTAATTTTTAATGAATTATTTTCTTCAGTTCTTTTTTTTAATCTACTTTTGCTTTTGTCCAAATGAGGTGTTTTGTTCATTGCATTTTTTTCCCATTTTACAAATTCTGTTTTTCAATGAATTGGTATCTTTTTCATATCTATTTTGTAAGGACTTATATGCCCTTTTCCATTTCATCAAGTCTATTTTTAAAGGAGTTTTCTTCAGATAATTTCTGTTGCCTCAGGCTCTCTGCCTTTGATTTGGGCTCAGTAGCCTGTCCTGTTGCCCAATTGAAACAGACCTTTTATGAAGGTCTTCCAAAGTATCTTCTTCTGGAAATTTGTTGTACTCCAAATATTTGTGTGTTCTGTAATTCCAAAACCAGTTCTGAGGCTTAAGCTGCTGTTTATTTGAGGCAAGCTTGGAAGAGGTTGGAAAGATAATGCCTACTCTCTGCCATCTTGGCTCTGTCCCTGGTTTACTGGTATTTCTATAGTTATCTAGTCTCGTTATCATTTCCAATGGATATTTGGCATTATTCAGGTTAGTGGATGACTTTCCATTCTAATACCTCACTACTCAGAATAGTATCTGTGGAATTGTCAGCAGTTATGTTTTCTTTATCCACTATTTATAGAACACAATGTTATATAACAGAATACTAAAGAAGAACATTGGGCAGTTAGCTAGTATGGTGGATAGAGATAGGGGATTAAAGTCAGGAAGATTCATCTACCTGAATTTAAATCTTACCTCAAACATTTAATAGCTGTGTAAACTTAAGCAAGTCATTTAACTCTGCCTTAATTTCTCAGTTGTAAAAGGAAATGGAGAAGGAAATGGCAAATCCCTCAGGTGGATTTTTGCCAAGAAAACTTCAAGTGCAGTCACAAAGAATCCAACATGACTAAAAAATGGTTGAACATTTACACAGAGAATAGTATTATATAGAATTATTCTGAATATAGTGAAAAACTGATTCATATGATATTTCAGAATAGGCGATAGTTACATCAAAGGAATGAAAGGGAAATTACAAAATATATTATTAGTAAAAAAAAAGAAATACTAAAAATGTTATTTGGTCAACTTTCTATCCATATGCCTTATTTCTTATTTACATTAAAAATCTTTGCATATACTATGGTTTCCTTGATGAAAAAATGAAAGAGAAAGTCAGGCTTTCATAGATGATTCCTACCATCTTCAGGTCACATGATTGAATAAATCAATTAACAAATAAGAATTTAAACATCTTCCATAAAACAAGACATTTTGTTTGGCACTGGATATAATTATATACAAAATAGAAAATAATTGGAGAGGGAAAGAGAGGCACTAAAACCTGTGGCATTAGGAATGACCTTATTAAGGTATAAACTGGTGCTTGATTGGGTTGAAAGCAGAGTTGTTGGTACTATTTATGAATCTTTTAAGACTCACCTTATTGAATATGACAATGAAAAGGAGAAATACTCCATTTCCTGACCCCTATCCTTGGAATAAAGGTAATAGCACCTGGGCCTAGAGATACTTGCTTGCTTCTATTTAGTCTGTGGTTACCATGTTCTTTTCTGCGATCATAGTTCTCAACTCCATCTCTACAAAGAGATTTCTCTGCATATATTTGAAAGGGATAGGAGGAAGCAATGAAGAAAGTAAAATAACCAAATCATCTTGATAGCAATGGTGACTGATTAATTTTTACTTAAGGTCAAAAGCTATGGGACACATTTTGAAAAAAAATGTTTTGAATATTGATAAAATTAATAAATCAAAATCACACATACTCCCTCCCCACATATCTCTTTCCAAAGCAGTTTGGATGAATTATGTTTTTATCTAACATTAGGATTTTTAACTATTTCTTTGTCATGGCTCCCTTAGGTAGTCTTCCCAAATTAATTACTTTAAAATTTTAATTAAAGAAAATTATGAAAAAAAGAATGAAAAAGGGGCAGCTAGGTGGCACATTGGATAGAAAACCAGACCTGAAATCAGGAGGACCTGAGTTCAAATCTGGTCTCAGACACTTAATACTTCCTAACTGTGTGACCCCGAGCAAGTCACTTAACCCCAATTGCCTCAGCAAAAAACAAACAAACAAACCAAAAAAAAAACCAAATAAATAAATAAAATGAAGAAAATTATGAATTTCATTAAGACACTAGGGAAAATAAAACCATATAGTGGTATAAGAAAGAGAATAAAGATAGCATGTTCCTCAATAAGAATGAAAGAGGTTTTAATGACCTTACATATATATTCTCATTTGTAAATTGAGGATAATAATAGAATCTATGTCAATGGATTATTTTTGAAAATCAAGTGAAAAAAATGTATATAAAGCTTTTTGAAATAAAATAGAAAAGTAAATTATTATCATTATTGATTACTATTAATTAATTGAATCAGAAGATGCATATCTCCAATAAAATGTCTCCTATGTGTATGATGATATTGAAATTTCTTTCTTAGATGTAAATAAACTTTTGTTCAAAAATAATTTGATAATCCATATTAAGTGAGGCACAAAGCAAGGAGACATGCTTGTTAAAGGTTATTTTTACTATTACATATATATATATATATGTATATATATGTATAGCACAGAGTCTAAATCAAGAAACAGGAAATGATAAGGAAGTAATATAATTTTTCCATTCAATGATAGTATATCATATCTGGACTTATTCCCAATGCATAAAATTCCTAGTTACCTTCAATACCTACATCAAATGATTCATCTTACAGGAAACCCTCTCCCTTTCTCCAAATTATCAGTGTTCTCTTCTCCTTGGGATAGATTTAATAATGGTCTGACTGGTGAAATGAAAATCAAGTGTTTGATAATGAGACATATTTAATTACCCAAATCAATCACAAGGGCTATGAAACAATTTCTATCTCAATAATTCATAGGTGACATCAAAATTTCACACATAAATTGAAAACATAATCTTTAAAGACACAAGATGAACAATCATTTTGAAAAAAAAGAATGGGCATATTTTCAATCAATAGTTGTTTTGAAATCTCAGGGGATGGTTACCATTCATCCAAAGGAGAGGTGCTAACAAGGAAAACAAAAGAGAAAAAAAAAGCCTTCAGATTATCTTTTAACTATTTCCTTTTTAGTCAGGTTCTATTTTAAAGTACCTAGCCTGCTGCTGAGCTCCTCTTTTTAGGGAGAAGCAAACTTGAAACCCTTATACTAGCAGCTCTGAGTGCCAATGGAGAGGATCTCCTTTTACATTTTTTCAAGGTACAAATTAGTTTTGAAAGAAGGAGGTACCTCCCTATTAACAACAGATAAGCTTGTTCTTTTTGTTCTAGAAACATGTATTGTTCTGACTGGAAATGAGAAGGGAAATAGTGAGTCATATATATTCCTGAATTTTAAATTCACAGAAGACAGGTAAGTTGTGTTTGTTTTTATTTGTGATCTTACCAAAGATGGTTAAACAGGTATGTTCATTTTCCTATCCATCCTATTCATCCATGAAGAGACATATGTTTGTAACATGTAGAAGAGAATAATTGAAATTTTACAGACATAGAATAGTGAAGAATTGAACCCTTAGAATTTTACTAGTGCTGGATAATTTTTCATTCCTTAAGAATTTTTCGGGGCGGAGCCAAGATGGCAGAGTGAAAGGGTGACTCTTTGCGTCCCCCTTCGAACTTCTCTCAAATCAACAATAAAATAAGCCTCTGAACTGGAATCAGGAAATATTTGGATACTGCTTGCAGATATCTCTGAAAAACTTCATATCAGGTTTGTCTAGCTCAGACAGAGGGATAAACAGACGACTTTGGTGTAAGAGAACTCTGGTGGAGGCCGAAAGTGAGGTGGGACTCAGCTCAGCTCAGCTCAGCCTGGCAAAAAACTCCAAACTCCAAACTCCAAATTCCAAACACCTGGAGTTTATCTGAGGCACTCGGGACACTCTGCCCTGATTGGGGGCAGGTGTTCTGGCACTTGCCTTGTTTAAGGAGTAATTTGGGCTTAGTCCTAGCCCCCACTGGCCCAGCACCTTAAATTAAATGGCCGAAGCGCCTCAGGGCAAAATCTTCAGCCGGCCGTTTCAGCCGGTTTTTTTTTTCCCCCTACCTTAAAGAGATATTCACACTGTCTAAAAAAAAAAAAAAAAAAAAAAAATGAAGAGACAAAAGAGAGCTCTCACCATAGACAGCTTTTACAAAGAGAAAGAGGAGAAGATCCCAGAGCCTGAGGTTCCTTTAGACATAACTCCAGAGGGAATCAGCAAGGACCATCACTGGTCCCAGTTTCAAAAGCCCTTTCTGGAAGATTGCTTAAAGAACCTAATAAAAGAACTGGAGGATAAATGAGAAAATAAATTGAAATTAGTGCAAGAAGAATACAGTATCTTGCAAGAAGGATATGATACCCTGCAAAAGAGATATGAAAAAGGTACCAATCTATTGAAAAATAAATTAGTGAAGTGGAAAAAGAGTGCAATGAACAAAAAAAATCAATTGGCCAGTTACAAATGGAGCTTAAAAAGATAACTGAAGAAAACAACACTTTAAAAATAAGAATTGAACAAATGCAAGTGAATGACTCAATAAGACTTCAAGAATCAGTCAAACAAAAACAAAAAAATGAAAAATTAGAAGAAAATATGAAATATCTCCTAGGAAAAACAACTGACTTGGAAAATAGATCTAGGAGAGATAATCTAAGGATTATTGGACTTCTTGAAAGCCATGATGAAAAAAATAATCTAAACACTATCTTCCAGGAAATCCTGAAAGAAAACTGCCCTGAGATTGTAGAATCAAAGGGCAAAATCACCATTGAAAGAATTCACCGATCACCTCCGGAAAGAGACCCCAAAATTAAAACCCCAAGGAATATCGTCACTAAATTTCAGGACTATAGCACCAAGGAAAAGATTCTCCTAGCAGCTAGAAAGAAACAATTCAAATGCCGAGGTTCAATAATTAGAATCACACAGGATCTATCAGCCTCCACATTGAAGGATCGAAGGGCCTGGAACCAGATATTCCGAAGGGCAAAGGAACTTGAATTACAGCCAAGAATATCCTATCCATCTAGAATGAGCATTATCCTCCAGGGAAGAAGATGGTCATTCAATGATATAGGTGAATTTCACCTATTTCTAATGAAAAGACCAGATCTGAACAAGAAATTCGACATCCAAACACAGAACTCAAGAGATGCATAAAAAGGTAAAAAGGAAAGGACTCTTGAGAACTTTATTTCTACTAGGGGGATGCTTAAAGTTTGGGGGTATAATTAACTAGATATTACTTTGATAATATGAAAAACAGAACTAGAGGGGGAAAGGTTGTCATACTGGGGAAAAGAGGGAAAAAGTGGTAAAATAAGATCTAAAAAAAATAAGGAGGTAAAAACAAGGTAAAATCTCTTGAAGAGGCAAAGAAAACCTAATATAATTGAGAGAGAGAGGGAAGGGAGATGAGCATTGTGTAAATCCTACTCTCATCAGGTTGGGCTCTAAAAGTGTATATCAGACACTTGATTTCACATAGAAACTTGTCTGTTGCTAGAGGGAAGGGGGAGGGAAAGAAGGAAAAGAAAGGGATAGACTAATAGAAGGGAAAATAGAAGAATCAGGGGAAAGGAGTAAAAACAGGGGGAAGGGATCTAAAGGGTGGAGTATTGTTTGGGGGAGAGGGTCATCAAAAGCAAAGTCCTGAGGTGGGGGGAAGGGAGAAAGGGGAAAGGAAAGGGGAAAACATAACTTGGGTAAATAAGATGGCAGGAAATAAAGAATTAGTTATTCTATCTGTGAATGTGAATGGGATGAACTCTCCCATAAAGCTGAAGCGGATATCAGACTGGATTAAAAACCAGAATCCCACAATATGTTGTCTACAAGAAACACATCTAAAACATAGTGACACATATAGGATGAAGGTAAACGGCTGGAGCAGAAAATATTATGCTTCAGGTGAACAAAAAAAAGCAGGAGTAGCAATCCTTATCTCAGATCAAGTAAAAGCCAAGATAGATCTAATCAAAAGAGATAAGGAAGGAAACTATATTTTATTAAAGGGTACCATAGATAATGTAGCAATATCTATACTAAATATATATGCACCAAGTGCAATAGCATCCAAATTCCTAGGGGGGAAATTAAGAGAGATGCAAGAAGAAATAGACAGCCAAACGATACTAGTGGGGGATCTCAACCTTGCTCTCTCAGAATTAGATAAATCAAACCACAAAATAAACAAGAAAGAAACTAGGGAGATAAACCAATTGTTAGAAAAGTTAGGTATGATAGATCTATGGAGAAAGTTGAATGGAGACAGTAGGGAGTTTACTTTTTTCTCAGCAGTCCATGGAACCTATACAAAAATTGACCATGTGTTAGGGCATAAAAACCTCAAAATCAAATGCAGAAAGGCAGAAATAGTAAATGCATCCTTTTCAGATCATGATGCAATAAAAATCACATGCAATATAAGGCCAGGAGAAAATAAACCAAAAGTTAATTGGAAATTAAATAATCTAATCCTGAAGAATGAATGGGTGAAAGAGCAAATCATAGACACAATCAATAATTTCATCCAAGAGAATGACAATAAGGAGACAACATACCAAAATTTGTGGGATACGGCTAAAGCGGTTATAAGGGGCAATTTTATATCTCTAGATGCTTACTTGCATAAAATAGAAAAAGAAAAGATCAATGAATTGGGCTTATTATTAAAAAAAAAACTAGAAAAAGAACAAATTAAAAACCCTCAATTAAATACCAAATTGGAAATTCTGAAAGTAAAAGGAGAAATTAATAAAATTGAAAATAAGAAAACTATTGAGTTAATAAATAAAACTAAGAGTTGATTCTATGAAAAAACCAACAAAATAGATAAGCCTTTAGTTAATTTGATAAGAAAAAGGAAAGAAGAAAATCAAATTGTTAGTCTCAAGAATGATAAGGGAGAACTTTCCTCCAATGAAGAGGAAATCAGAGCAATAATTAGGAGTTACTTTGCCCAACTTTATGCCAGTAAATTTGATAATCTAAATGAAATGGAGGAATATCTACAAAAATATAGATTGCCCAGGTTAACAGAAGAGGATATAAATTATTTAAATAGCCCCATATCAGAAAAAGAAATAGAACAAGCTATTAACCAACTCCCTAAGAAAAAATCTCCAGGGCCAGATCGATTTACATGTGAATTCTACTAAACATTCAAAGAACAATTAATTCCAATACTACACAAACTATTTGAGAAAATAGGGACAGAAGGTATACTGCCAGAATCCTTCTATGAGACCAATATGGTGCTGATAGCTAAACCAGGTAGGGTGAAAACAGAGAAAGAAAACTATAGACCAATTTCCCTAATGAAAATTGATGCAAAAATTTTAAATAAGATATTAGCAATGAGATTACAGAAAGTCATCCCCAGGATAGTACACTATGACCAAGTAGGATTTATACCAGGGATGCAGGGCTGGTTCAATATTAGGAAAACTATCAGCATAATTAATTATATTAATAACCAAACTAACAAAAACCATATGATTATCTCCATAG